>NDGN011367671.1:0-19928 GCA_002564285.1 Tympanoctomys barrerae | reverse complement strand
CAATGTCAGAAGTTGTTGACTTGAGCCTTTCACAGCTCAGCATATTAATATGGCTTTAATTTTATACCTCGTTTTTTCTATCCTGATGAGATCCTGCACCGACTTCTGAGTGTAAACAAGTAAGCTTCAAATGCTCACCCTGGTCTGTGAGGCTCTATCTCTTCGTCATTACTGCATTACACTTGCCCTAGTAGTCTCTTAAACTTAGCTCCAGCCAGACAAGGGCCTCGTTATATGTTGTAGCTCTACATTCTTAGAGAACACAGCGAAGTCAAGTATAGAATGGTACCTGATAAATATAGCTAGATTAGTGAACAAATAAAATAATTCTTACTAAACTCTACAGAAGTTTAACCATGAGCATCACAAAAACAATAGCCAAGTCAACAAGCACCTCTGTGTGTCTATCGAGATCCAGGTGCGATTCTGGACACATCGTTAGGATTTGCCTGACCTGGTCTACTTATGCTGGCAAAGTCGGGCTTCGGTCACGACACTCAGCCTTTACCGCGGCACTCCTGAGGAAGCGGCAAGGCCCGACTTCGCTTGGAGTTTCTGGTCACTTAGGGAAAGCCTCCCTGTGCAGCTCCCACTAGACAACAGCATCTATTCTATTGATTTTTTTTATTTTTATTTTGTATTTTAGAACAGTCTACAGGGTCTTACTACACACACAGAGATTGAACTCATAGTGATCTGCCTGTTGACAGCCTCCCAAGTGCTGGGATTACAGGTGAGCACCACCACTCCGTCTCATTCGCCATCTCAGTGCACCCCAGGGGTGGGGCCGGCACGGCAGGCCCGGGCATCAAACCTCTGACCCGTGTTGCAGGCACCTTAGTCTGCTGAGCTATGTGGCTGACCTTCAGATATCATTTATAAGACATTACCTTCACTGTTGCTTTGACGTTCGCGCCATCATCCTATCGGTTGTCTGTATGTAACAGGACCAGTCAGTCATGGAGTTGCGTACCTACCATTACCCAGTTCCTAGTAAATGGGTTCAAGAGTTACGATGTGGAACGTGTCATCAACTCCAAAGCTGAGAGTCCTATTGTAAGGAGGGGTTGGTTTGTTATAGGAAAAGTGAGTGCTAGTTCTAGACATGTGTAAGCTCCGTCTACACAGATCAGTACCTCTTCCAAGATGGAGGAGCTCCACTAAAATTAACGCACCATCAAGTAGCTACTTTACTTCCTCTAGGGAAGATAGCATATCAGGGACTCACTTTTAAAATTTATTCTAGAAATTGGATCACTCCCAGTGATAGAATATCATTCTTCTCCTAAGCCCATCCACACTACTGAAAGCCCAGTTCCTATTTCTTTTATTCCTTCATGCTTATCATCTTCTAAGTTACAATATAATTGCCCAGCGGGACTGTCTTATAGTATTTATATCAGGTTACTGCAGCGTTAGCTGTTGATGGTTGAAGGTTGTTGCTTCTGTTTGTTCTCTGTTGTCTTATATACTGTGGACAGTTCTTGTAGGTGGCATGCCCCTGGATAAATATTTGTTGAAGGACTAATCCTTGATTCATCCTGGGTTGTGGGGGGCTAGAAGCGTATCTTCACATTATAAGAATAAGCATATCAATTATGAGAAAATACACACGCTAGAACTTGACTAATAGAATAATGGAAATTATAGTTTGAAAGGAGTAAACTCCTATCCAACACTGATATGGTTAAATGTTCCTGTGGTTTTTCTTGTTTCTCTTTTTCCCTAAATTCTGACCGTTCAATCTTCCCAAGATTTTGTTTAACCTGAAAAACTGAAATGCAATTGCTTTCATTCTAATTAATTCATGTAAAGCAAGTCTCTGGTGCACGGAAAAACTATACAAATAGGAAAAATTTCATTGGATTTTCTATTTTTCTGAATGTAATACTTGCCTCAGTTACCCTAATTTATATTCACTTAACTGGATCTAAGCTAATATTAACATTTTCTGCATAATCATAACAGTTAAAATGAGAAACCAAACAACAGTTTTGTTTTAGCACCTAAGTGTATCTTCTCATTTATTTAGGCAATTTAAATGTACCTCAAACCATAAATATTATTTAGAGATTTTCTCTAACTTGTTCTGTTTTAAAGTTTTCATGTTAGTATGTATACTAATATATTCTCAGAAGTTCTTCATAACTATCAAATTTACTTTACCAATGTCCTAGCTTGCATTTTCCTCCAGAGATGGAAAAATAGGTGCTTTAATCCAACACACTTTGCAGTCCTTTCCAAATTCATATCACAATGTCTCACTGAAATTACTTTTTAAAAAATGGTAGGAGGACACAGGTTCTCTCCAAGTGATTATAGGCTTTCCGTATTATTTTTACAGGGCAAAATGATTTCAATTGCAATGTCATAATGTTATTACACGTGATAGTGATAGTAATATAAGGTGAGCTCAAGTATCTCTGCATTTTTCTGAACACCAAAATAAGAAAATTCAGGCAAAATACATTATTAGCTTATGTTATGTCTTGTAAAATATAGGCATTAACTCAGTTGTTAAAATAAAAATTTAATAATAGAAGCCCAAACATCAGACCCTGAATATATTATGAGTGTGTTTTTACTAAAAGTTGAAATTCATTTTAGAGTTCTATATTTTCCTGAAATTAAAAACTTATAATAGGGGAACAATCAGAAGGCACGTAAGCTCCCCAAAGGCCTGTGTTTATGGCGTGCACATCGAGGCTGGCAGAAATTGGAGTTGTCACAAGGGTACCTCAGCCTGTCTCATCTGCTTTCCCATGGAAATTACATTTCTATCTTCCTTTGGCACTTAAAAATGTTAAAAATGTCCAATGACTTCATTTAATGAATGCAATATTTGAAATGGAATATATTGAAAAAATGTAAAGGATCTCCGCTTGCCTTTTTCAATACGATTAATATTTTATTTTTAAGAAAAGCAAATTAAAGAAAAATCCCCAACCTAAGGTCAATAGTGCCTGTTTAAGGGAACTACCTTATTCTATTCTCTTCAATGCACTGTCTTTTTCAGAATATTAATGGGAGAAAGAGTGACAAGAATGACTTAGACGTACATGTCAGGAGGAAGGGTCAGTTCTTGGCAGTGGGATGTTAATTCACATCCATTAATGAAATTTATCCTCTCTCTCTCTCTCTCTCTCTCTCTCTCTCTCTCTCTCTCTGTCTCCCTCTCTCTTCCCTTTTAAATAAAAAGTCTTTTTTTTTAGAGAGAGAGAGAGAGAATGCCGTGGACCTTTCACAGAAGCTGAGCAGGGCCACAGGGGCAGGCCAAGGTAAGAGACTGACAATCTTCGGGTGATTAAGGACACTCAAAGGCTAGGTAGACCTACAAAATGAATAACTGTGGACCCAGAACCATGCCATAAGGCTCAATAGCTTGTGATTTGCAAGTTGATAAGACAAGAAGATTAATAATGCGGCATGATACTGGCCGCCCCCTCTCAGCTGGGGAGATGGTAATGATCCGATATTGCTGTAGGAGCAGCTCCCCACGCGGAGGGGGGGACGCGGATTCACTCATCCCAATTGGCCCTGAGGATATAGAGATTTTGAAAAATGGGAATGCAGTTACAATTTTAATTAGATATAAAGTTTTTAATAATTTTGCTGAAATGAGGACTTCAAAGAACATATTTTGCAGCATTCAGGCCCATAACTCCTGAGTGACAGTTTTGGTTAATTTGCAAGTTTTCAGATCAAACTTTGCCCCTGGCTCCATGCTGAGGGTAAAGTAAAATGTCAATTTCTTTCCTCAGTGATCTCAAGCATCTTATTTAGGCAGGTGTGCTGAATTCTCTTATTCTGTAGATGTTAGCTGAACAAAACTACTCATTAAAATATGTGCTTAGGAAAAAAATTAGCAGCATAAATAAAATCAGGAGTAATAAGGCGAATCAATCAGCAAGAAAAATGTACAGCAATATACAACATGAAATTTTAAAGGAGAATCAGGGTAATATTGTATATAAAAGGTGATTAAATGTTAGCATATGATTATGCTGTCATTGAATATTATTATCAAAGAATGTTTAATTTATACCTTGTTTAAAATTAGAGGTAGCTGCATTCCCCCCCCGACTATATTTTTCTTTTTCCTGCCGAATCTACATATAGATTTGTGATTGGAATTTGTGATCCTGAATTAATTACATTAGTTCTTCCGCAGAATGCAAGATAGAAATAATGGGGGATGATGCTGTCAGTCGATTTAAAGGCCCCGCACAGCTTCTGCCACCTCCATTTCACTTCCCACTTCTGCCCGGAGTTGGGGAAAACAGCTGCCAAGTGATGCTCTTAACAAGCACCACCTTGAAAAGCTGTTTTACACAAAAAGTGCAATAAAAAGGAAATGAGGAAAAATGATCAAAACGAACTGAATGTCATTTTATATTAAATTGATTACCAAGTTTTCTGAGGCATCAACTTATGATCTCTGCACACTTTGTAACAACCTGTGTGGGGTGTGTGTGTGTGTGTGTGTGTGTGCGCGCGCGCACGCTACATATGCCTGCCTACACCTGCTGTGTTGAACTGAAATATTTCTCATGATCTTTCTTTTCTTTCTTTAAACTTAATACTTACGAACTCTGCGGAAGGGGCAGTCTGGCATCCTCGGGTGTTCGCCGTCCAGCGATGACGCTGAGCTCCCTGAAGCAATGAAGTTCACTCATCCAGCCAGCCTGAGCGTTTAGAAGCCCAAGTTGGATGAGCTCTCCTCATTTGATTCCGTGCTTTCCAAATAAGCTGAAATTAATACAGGAACTTGGCTTCCCATGTGATTTAATCTGAGTCTTGGTGCACAGCAGGAAAATATGGAAACGGTGCTCAAGTGTAAAGGGTGGACAAGCAAACAGAGAAGGAAAAAAATGCAGGAAGGACTGTTGTCTTGTGCTTCAGATCAATACAGGGCATTGTTATTCTGTCCTTTTTCTGAAATTCTACTCTCTCAAAAAAGCATCCCAGCACAGCAGTACAACACTGCCAGCTCCTTCACAATGGATATTTTTCTGGTGTTAAATACTGTACTTTTTGAAGCAACTCAGCACCCTCTCATGCTTGTCCCTAGGGACACCAACTTCAAAGAAATGATCCACAATAGTACACAACAGCAAAGACTGCAAACGATGGTTTGCCAAGTTGGCTAAATTCCGTGGCAGTGGATCTGTGTGAGAATGGTAATCTTCAGGTAAAAGTCAAATTTGATGAAAGACCATCCGGATTTTGACCAGCAACAATCCAATGGGTTTTATTACTTTTAAGTCTGCAGATATCATAAGAACAAGTAACACATAAATATTCATTTGTTTAAAACATGGAATTTCTTATAGAATGCAAAATAAAAGCATGTTTATTTAAATATTGGAGGGGAGCTGGGCATAGTGGCATGTGGCTATAGTTCCCAGTACTGGGAAGCAGAAGCAGGAGACCCTCTTGAGCCCAGAAGTTTGAGCGCATCTTGGGCAACATACTGTAGTGAAAAAAATACACCTCCATGAAGCTGACCAGAACCACGCATTTATCAGATAGATGGTTCCAGAAATACCTGTATGTGATGAAATGCAGACCAAACTGAAATAAGAAATAGAAACAACATTGTACAATAAGAAGCCCTTGGTGCTAGACATCCAGCCCCCTTCAGAGGACATATAGCATGCTATAGAAACAATATAGCAGTAAGCATTATGGTCCAAGTGCCACTGGGGCTTAGTTGTATTGTTTGTTGTTTCAGCCAACTGTATTTGCAGGCCATGGTAACAAAGGGTTTTTGTCTAATTCTGTCAGACAAGTCATGAGCAGTCATGGGAGAAAATAGAGTGGGAAAATGGTTTACTGTCTATTCGGAAAAGGTCTGATGACTTTGTTCTGGGCATCCTCATCTCTGGCCAAATGCACCTCTGAGTCATTAAAAGTAGCTAAACATACTTGTGGACATACCTGAGGCATAGCCAGGGCGAGGAAGCATATTGTTCCTGGCTTCTGTTTGATTTGTGTTTTTATCACTAAAATAATATCTGAGCGTTCCTGCCATTGTCACTGCTTTATAATTTGTGTTTACTTTCCCTTGTGATCAGATGTGTGTATTTGTGAGGTTATTTTGAAAAGGCGATGGAATTCTACTGAGGATCTCAAATAGGTTATAATTTCCTGGTATGTTGAGTTCTGGTGAATTTGAGTTACTTTGCATTAAGACTCAGGGCTCCGTGTATTATATATAAGAGTTAACCATGTTGTCTTCATTGGATTCTTGCCTATTTTGTCAAATGGTGGAATTCAAATAAGCAAGTGTTCATAAATTGTGTCTAAATGGGACCAAATGTTCTCTCAGAATATGATTAAAAAGGACTTTCTGTGATGATACGTAGACTCAGAAAAAAAAAAATTACTGCTGCATGCCTGTGTGTTTTATTGGGTGAAATTCTGTAAGGTGAGTTTCATAAAGCAAATTTCCAGGCTGTTTGTTCAGCTGGTTTGCCCATCACATCTAACATTTCTTTTGCACTAACACTGGTTCTACCTTTTACTTTTGGTTCAAACCCTGACTGGGACAATACACTGTGTTTTCCGTTCATTAAACATTCCTAAAACTACAAGGAGACAGCGAGTTAAGAGTCATGCCTTCTAGGAGTCTTCACTTTTCACTGTTAGCAAGCAAATTTAAAATTGTATTTGCTAAGTTATTTTGACATTACTATCTATTTTAAACGTAGGGTCTAAATGCAACTAGAAGCTTATGCCCAGAAAAGAAAAGAAACAAAGAATATTCAGCATTCATACTTTAAGGCTCACACAAAATAGACATTATTTAGAAAGATTTAGTTCTCTCTAATAGAAATGATCTCCTTTTTTAAGGGCATTCAATAGACCTTGTGAAAATTTTCATTCATATGTCCTGATGACAGTTTTCTTTAAAAAAGGGGGCTTTAATTTATCTTCTCCTTTCTCAGAGTGCTATACAAGGGCCTTAAGGAATAACTAGGCACTTATTAAATATTCTTGAGAGTAAATGAAGACGAAATTATTTATATGGGTATCTATTTAACGATGCATGTTAATATTTGAAGTACAATCACTCCACAAAGGGAAGACATTGGGGGGTGAGCTAACATTCTACATTTTTGCTCCAGTCATAGATCACTGGGCTCGTGTGTGACAAAGCCCTACGAAAAGTGCGTGGGACGTACAAAGAGCGGAGAACTCTTGGTCGCCCTGGTGAGCTACTATGTTAGTGGCTTAGTGGCCAGGAACCGCTTATGGTCACCTGAAAAAGTGCTGAAAACTATGATATCAATTTGTTGCCAACATTTCAGAAACTAAGGATTTCTACAAACAAAACTACTAAGGATTTCTACAAACAAAACTGTGTCTTAAAAAGTGAAAAGAGCCGAGCATGCGGGGCACAAATCTCCAGGAAGTAGCGTTTTCTTGAAGGAAATAAGACTGCACGGAGGCACATGTTGGATTACTGGACTTAGTAACACGTTTTCTAGGAGTGCCAAAAGTATTTAAAAATAAGACCTAGCAGGCACTAACAGTACATATGAGCTGTGACAAGATAAATACCCTCTTCTTCCAAGCTTGAATCTTTCAGTCTCTCCAAGGACCTTCCAGATGTGTTTAAAGACCTGCTATCAGGACTTCGTTCTGGATTATCCAAGTGATGTAGCCTAGTCATGTGACTCCTTAGTCATGAAAGAGGAAGGCAGAACGGGCAAGGGGAGTGTTGCTTCGGTACTTGCGGCCTCATGCTGGCACTAAGGATGGAAGAAGGGAATCATGAGCCAAGTAATACAGATACCTTCTGGAAGCTGGAAAGCACAAGGGAACTCCACCACCCGCCCTCCCCACCCTCACCGTAAAGAACCCCACAGGAGCACTGCCCTGCCAGGGCCCTCCACTCAGGCCCAACTTGAGTTTCTCAGTTCTACAGAGCACAATAATTAATTGAATTTTTAAGCCACTAAGACAGTTCATGCTGGCAAAACCGAACTCTCAGTCTCCCAGCATCAAAGGCTGATTTGGCAAACCTAGAGCAGGAGGGACAGAGAGGTTTCAGTGGAAATAAGGAGGAAGCACAAAGCTTCTGGTGTTCCCACGAGGGGAATCCGAAAGGCAGTATTTCCTCAGTGGGCCAGATCTTTCTACGAATAGGTGAAACACAGAACTGCTCAGGTATTTGGTGTCCCCTGTCACAACTGGCTTTGGGAATTTAGAATGACCAGTTGGAACTTGGCGCTGGAGCCCAGCAACTCAGCATGCAGGGTTTAGAGGAAACAGGGACCTTAAAGAATGAGTGGTTATTTTGCATTCTAGGTTCCTAGGAACTCAGAAGCTTAGTAGGCAGAGGCTGCCAAGATCTTTACCAGAGAGGGGGAGGTTTATTCTGGGTCCAAAGTCTCAGTAAGCAGTCTACCTTTATTTTAATTATTTTTTAAAATTAGGTTATTTGCACATACATAAAGTACACATACGTTATAGGGAATCTACACCTGTACGTGATCTATCCTAGTTCTTTTCTCCCCACTCTCCAGTCCTACATTCAACCCCTTTTTCCCTCTTTATTTACAAGAGCTTTGTTTCCATTTTTTACCTCTTCTCTCATTTTTCCTTTTCCCTTTCTTCTTTCTTCCTCCCCAATCCTTAGTTCCCTTTCCCACTTGAGCATTTTCTTCCTATTCAATAAGAACTAGTATTTATTGTGCTCCTTATTTATAATTTTGGATTCTCACACCAGAGAAACAATGCAATGTTTACACATCTGTGTTGGGTTTATTTCACTTAAGAGTATGGTCTCAAAGTCCATCCATTTAACTAGAAATATCTCAAATTTATCCTTCTTTATGGCTGAGTAGAACTCCATTGCATCACAAAAAGCATGTTCTTTACCCATCATAGGTTGGTAGGTATTTATGTTGTTTCCAAGATGCAGTTATTACAAAAGGTGCTGCTAGAACTATGGGCATGTTTTTATTGTTGTGGTACGATGCTTTTAATTATTATGGTAAGACACCAAGAAGGGGAAAAGCTGGTGGAAATGGAACCTCCAGTTTTCGTTTTGTGAGGAATCACCACACTGATTTCCACAGTGGTTGTGCCAGTCCACACTCTTAACAGTAAAGAAGGGCTCCTTTTCCCCACAGCCCTATCAGCGTTTGTTCTTGGTTGACATGATAACCACTCTTTCTGGAGTGAAGTGGACTCTCAGTGTTGCTTTAATTTCCATCTCTTGGGTGACCAGTGAAGTTGAATAGTTTTTCATATATTTATTTATTGTTTCTACTTCTTCGTCTGAGGAATGTGTACTCACTTCAGATGCCCAGTTTTAGATTGGGTCTTTAAATTTGGGGAGTCTGATCTTTTTTAAAATTCTTATAATATCCTAGATGCTAGTCCTTTATGTGAGAAACAGTTGACAAAAATTTATTCCCACTCTGTATCTTGTCTCCTCACTCTGTTCATGACTATTTTTGCTATGCAAAAATAAGATGAGATCTCATTGATTGATAATTTGTAATGTTTTTCATGCAATCAGCAATTTGTTTATACTGCATCTCTCCACACCTAAGTCTTCAAGAGTTTTACCTGTTCTCTCTTCCAGCATATTTAGGGTTTCTGTTTTAATTTTAGATATTTGCTCCAGCTTTAATTTAGTTCAGGATGTGTTGTGAGGCACGCATCTATCTTTAGTCTTTGTCATAGAGAAAGCCAGTTTTTCTAGCATGATTTACTCAAGAGGCTATTTTTCTACCAATGAACATCTTTGGACACTTTGTCAAAAATAAGGTGGTTGAAAAGCAAAATAAAGTGGCTGAGTGTGTTTATAGTTATACGTGAGTCTTCTAATCTGTTCCATTTTCTTGGGTTTGTTTTCTTACCAGCACCATCCTGGCCTTAATCAGTAGATTTATAGTGCAATTTAAAGTTAGCGGTTGCGATGCCTCCTGCATCTCTCTCATTACCCAGAATTGTTTTGGTACTCTAGGTTTCTTATGTGTGGTTACAAATAAATTCTAGGATTGCTTTTCTCAAGTTCCATGAAGTGTGGTATTGGTATTTTGACTGGGATTGCATTAAATCTGTATAAAAATTTGGAGAGGATAGCCATTTTCACTGTTGGTTCTTCCTCCCAACAGGAAGGGATATCTTTTTAATTTCTGGTATCCTTTTCAGTGTCCTGTTTCTGAGTACTATATAATTTTCAATATAAAGTTCCTTATTAGATTAATTTCTAAATATTTAAATTTTATGCTGTAATAAAAGCTATAGTTTCCATAACTTCTCTCTTTGTGAGTTCATTATTTGGATATAAGGAAAACAGCTGATTTGGGGGTATTACCCTTATATCCAGCTACATGACTGAATTTGGTTTTTAAATCTGGAATTCTTTTTGTAAAGTTTCTGTGGTCTTCTATGTAGCAGATCATGTCATCTGTGAATAATGATAATTTAACTTTTCTATCTTTATTTCTTTTCCTTCTTTCTCTTGGCTAATTTTTCTAGATAATGTCTCCACAACTATATAGGACAGCAGTGGTAATAGTGGACATCTTCCTCTTGCCCCTGATAGTAGAGTAAAAACTTTCCATTTTTGATCATTCACTATGATGTTGGTTGTCAGTTTATTATAGGTGGTCTTTAAAATAAAGACCATCTGTTCTAATTTTTTAATATGAATGGATTTTGGCCTTCATCAAGTGCTTTTTCTGCATCTATTGAGATGATCGTGTGATTTTTATCTTTGACTCTTGATGTGGTATATTACATGTATTGACTTGTGTCTGTTGAGCCATTCTGTATCCCTGGTCTATAGCCGTCCATGGCCTATCATCTTCTTGATAGTTACTTAAATTCTGTTTGCCAGGCCCTTATTGAGGATTTTTGCATGTGCTTTAGATAGTGGACTTTTATGTTTGAATCCTTCACATAATATGGAAGTTACAATATTCTTGCAAAAAGCTGTGGCCCTTGAGAGAGGGAGATGCCTGGTTGACTTTGCTGTCCCCAGCTCTGCTACCGTGTGCAGGTCCCATGACTGCTCTTTCTCCTGGTGTTAGTGATGGAATGTTCCTGTGCACTGACTGTGATCACTTCTCGATGTTTGAACACCTAGACTATTCATTTCCATGAAAAATAAATACCATGATAGGATGAGAGACTTAATTAAAGAGAAAAGTTCAATACTTAACATCTTTAGTGACATTTTTCTTTATGTTTTGAACGAGGAATTAGTCCCATGTTTTCATTTTGAACTGGGTCTTATACATTATATAGCCAGACATCAATAGAGTCAAAAATATTCCTACTTTGGAAGGTTAATTTTGAGAGCCCAAAGAACGATCTACTTACAGTTGTTGAGTAGACGATGAGATACAAGTCCAAAGATCAGATGAAAATCAGTGTTTCTACTGGGAATGTGAGAGTTAAGCTAGCTGAGGTTTGAAGCTTTTCAGGTTAACCCCGTGTGCTCATATGCTAGTAGAAGACGTGCTAAATTCGACAAAGGATAGTATGTGTGGAGGAGAACTCTGCTGTAGGCCTTTATCTGTCTTATTTTGGCATATATCAAAGTGATCTTTTTTTCAACTGACATTGTAAGCAGCACCCACTTACATGTCAACGTTTATGTGTCTACCGTATGAAAGTTGCTCAGTTGGAGCGAGTCCACTCTTAAGTCTTTAACATTTCCGAGGTCACTGAGGTCAGGAAAACTGTTTCCCTGAGCTTTCCATGTAGGAACTATTGAAAGCTCCAACTCATCTCTCATGGTCCCTTTAGATGATTTGCCTGGCCTTCCTGTCTATGAGACTCTCAGAAACTTAGAACCAGCAGCAAGGGATCACTCTGATTTAAGGTTACTGAGGTCTCAACTAAATCTGGAATAAGAAGAGATTTTAACTAGCAATTCTGACAGAGAATGTCAGATGCTGGGTCCTAACTGAATCACATAAAAAAGGAAAGTGTTATTTTCTCTTATTCCCAAGAGATGGTGTTGAAAACTAAAGTGCAACACCCACCTTCCCCTAAACTCATAGCATCAACATCAACTCATCTTTGAGCTCCTGTCATCTTTTCTAGTTCATAACCTGGGTGAAAGAAAACTTTTCTAAGGGCCAGTGAGGTAGCTCAGTGGACTAAGTGCCTGCTTTGGCCAGCTAAGGGATTAGAGTTTGATCCTTGGTCCTGCAGGAGTGCGAGTCTAGGCATGGTGGCACACGCCTGAAATCCCAGCTGTGGTGAGGCTGAAAACAGCAGGATCATTACAAATCCAAGCTGTATAGCGAGATCCTGTACCAAATACATAAAAATGAAAAAAAAATCTGTAAGATTATATATCCCATGTACCACTCCCATGGGACAATTAGAAAGCGTTTTGTTTTGTTTTTCTAATTCCCAAACCAAACTTTTCTTTTTATTTCTCTTCTCTTTTTTCTGATAAATCCCCCCCATGAACGTTGAATTGAGATCATCATTGAAGAAGAAGGCTGGCTACTATGTCAAGTTGTCATCCACGCATTCTTTCTCTTCAAAACAGGATTATTCTTCTGTAAGAGTGCATTTTGCAGAAGCATGCTCTTTAAATGCCACTTGAAAAGTGATATGTCAGTATTGAGAATTTCACCTCTCTGGCTCTACCCTTCAAGGCAACTGGACCATGAAGAAAGGTTTCTACCGCCTGGATTTTGAGATCCCTCATCAAAACCACCACACTCAGAGAGCAAGTTTTCCTAGAGCAATTCTAAATCCCCTTGAAGCTCAGGACTAAATTTATTCAATGAAACTCAAAAATCTTGGCAAAATAAAAATGAGTTAAGTTCAACAAGTGCAGCCTCTTCAGACAACAAGGTACCATTTGACCAACAATAAGTGTCCACAACGCAAGTCCCTCTGTGGAGCTCCTCTCCCAGAAGCACCTGTGGACTCCCTCACATGCTGATCCCTGGGAAAGCTCCAGTGCCTGGCTCCACTGCTGCCCCAGTCCACGTGTCCTCTTTTGACTCTGTCTCACTTGTTTTTGAGCCTCTTTGTTATCCCAATAGTATGCAGACCTTTACAACCTGGCTCAGACTTACCACTCTATGTTGGGTAATTCAGGAATATACCACTGCATGCATTTCTGTCCTCTTGGTGCGCCACACCAACACACCATGATTGCGTGTACTATCCTGTCTCTCATTCAAGCTTCTCCAGCTTCTTTATTTAATTGTCTCCCAAACATCTTTTATTTCTGTAAGCAGATATCTTTTCTTTCCTGAGTCTCTCTGGGATATGTTCTGTTCTGGGTTTTTTATGTATTTAGTACAGGGACTACAGGGTCTCACTACACAGAACAGACATGTAGTGATCCTCCCATTTTCAGCCTCCCAAGCACTGGGATTACAGGCATGCACCACCACTTTTCAGTGTAAGTGGCAGTCTCAGTGCACACCAGGGATCAAGTCCCAGTCCCTGTGCCTGTCTAAGCAGGTGCTTTAGTCCACTGAGCTATTTGGCTGGCCCTTATTCTGTTCCTCCTACCTGTGGTGATATCACCTGGGGAACCTACATACATATAAACGTGCATATATACATATACGTGTACATATATATATATATATATATATATATATCCATGAAACAACTGAAGTGACCATTTTTACAGAGTTAAACTATGAGAATTTAAAATTCAGTTCCCCAAGCTTTTGTCATATTTAACAGCAACTGCAAGTTGGAAGAGGGTTTTCAAGGCAACTCTCAAGTTTGCTAATTCATTGGAAAGACTCATAAGCCTCACTGAATGCTATCATGCAGTTTGAGTTAATTAAAGAGAAAAATATATAGATCCAAAATTAGCCAACGACCCCTTCTGGGTATTTTTCCAAAAGAACTGGAAATATCACAGCACAGTGACATACATGCACCCGTGTTTACAGCAGCGCAACTTGTTACAGCTAAATCTTGGAAACAACCCACATGCCCGTCAACTAAGGAATGGTTAAAAATATGTGGTATTTTTATATTGGAGTATTCCTCAGCTATAAAGAAAGATAAACTTGAGACTTTTATAGGTAAATGAATGCAACTAGAAGCTATAATCATACGTGAAATGAATCAGACCCATATGTGTAAACATCATATTGTCTCCAAGTATAATACTAAAAGATTAAATAAAATCTGAAAGGTACAATAAATATAGTAAAATAGAAAGAAACTGAACAAAAGAAATAAACAATTGAGATGAGAGAAAGGAGAAAAGGTAGAAAAAAAGGAAGGGAGAAAATCATGTAAGTATATATAGTAAAGCTTAGATTATTGTACTACTAATTTCTATCAGTTTTTTGAAGGTAGAACTTAATGTTTAAAATTTTTACCTCGACCAATTTTATGTTAGTCTCTGTAACCTGAGCAACTACATTAAAGATAGCAATGTGCAATATAACAATCACTATCGAATACCTTGAACCTTGTTTTTTTGAAATGTGTGTTGTTTCTAATGTCATATTGAAAGGAAAGGGCAATGTTTAATTGTCTGATGTCTTGCATGCCTATATCTAGTAATTTGAGCAACAAATTTGATGACATAAATGTATAACAACAATTCTTAATTTTATATTCCTATTTTGAAATACCATACCATTTTTATTTTATATAACTTTGTTTTTTAGTTTGTCCTTATTATTCAGTGTTTTTCTTTTTCCTCTTAAAAAACAAGTGTCCAAAGAAAGAGAGAGTCATAGGGCATACTCTGAGGAGTTACCAAATACAAGCTTTCTGTTGTTTTTGAGATCCTCTACCCTCTTAGTACCAGTATGCTTTGGAATATTTCCAACAGTGGAAATATTCCCACTCACACTGCAGTTTTCAGGAATTTAATTTAGGCCTTTTTCTTACATATCTAATTGATTGTGATCCAAGTGTTTGAACTCAACCTCCAGATCAACTGATAAAGCAAAATGCATGGCCTCCCCCTTAAATCACAAGATTACTGGCCAGCTCTTGCCTTTTCATGAAATCACTAGATCACCAGAGGTACCCACACCTCTCACTAAACATCTCTGGCAGAAGCAGAGTAAAGTCTGGACCTTTCTTTGAGCAAATTCTTTGCTGTCTGATATATGAATAGCTTTTTGGCCCAGAACATGAAAGTTGAAGCAATGGGTATCATTTCAAGAACTATTACTGCATTTCATGTGTCTATCCTTCTACCTTATGTTCCAGATAATCTGTTTCATCAGGTCTGGATATCTGTGACAGGAAAAAGCTTCTTATTTATCCATTATGGACATGTAACATAGGAGAGAATCAACTTTTGTTCATGTAATCCACTGGAGTATGGAGTTGCTTGTGTTCGCAGCACTGCCCAGTCCATCCTACCAGACACTCCTAGCATAGTTCCTCAGATTCAAATACCTGCTTTTCAGGGAAGTGATCTGATGTGCCACGTGAGTCCTATGAGTAAATATGGACCAAGATAAGACAACACAAGCTGTGGGATCAGCCAAAAGTATATGCTCCAGTATAGCTACAGAGTTTGTTATAAAGTATTTTATACTGTTAGCCTTTTATAAATTATGATGAAAACAATCTCAGAGGTTTTCTCAGCTGTCCAAATATCTACAAGTTAAAATTTTTCCAGAGTAAATAAACTCAATCTCTGACAGTATATTTGGTCATAAGAATGACCATTCGGGCCTAGTCTGGTAAACTGTATGTCACGTGGCTGGACTCTACAGGCTACTGGGATTTGCTTGCTCTTTAAATTTGCTCAGCATTTATTGGTGAAGGAGAAGGATAAGCACAAGAAAAGACAGAAAAGTAATAACTTTAATTTCTACTGAAATTATTTTTCTATTGAAAACAATGTATCACATGTATAGAATACAATTTAGACACTTGTTAGTTATAGAAAATATTACTAAAAAAAGAAAGAAAAGAAAACATTAGTTGTCCTAAATCCTAAAGAACAGAGGGAACATGAATTGATCTAATGGCCAAGTCTTAACTCAAAAATATATTTAGCATCACTCTTTCCCCTAGCTTTATGTTTGCTAAGTGGTTTCTACTTTTCAACAATTCTTCTTTTCTCCATGATTTTTTTTTCTTAACTTGCCTATGGTTTTTGAGGAAGATAGAAGGAATTGAACAAGTAATGAAACTGATCACTTGAGTGGTCATTAGGGCAATATGGGGACGTTCATCGGAGTGCCCGCTACCTCTGCTCTGGCTCCGCAGCTGGCTGCAGCTCGCCATGAGGTGACTACACACAGCATTTGTCACCAGCGAGGTGGAGCAGATTAAAAAGTGTCTACATTTCTGCACAATGTCCCCACGTGCTCTGGAAACAACAGAGGCAAGTTACGCTGGGTGTTTGTACAAGTCAGGCCTGGATATATGGTTCAAATTCTGTTGACTGCGAAGACCCAGCGATACTATTTGGGACTCACACTTTGAAGCATGATGCTACCCAACTATCCCTGAAACCTCCGTCATCACGACGCTTACCTGACAGTAGAGACACTGTGACAGGTTGCCTATAGCAGTGAAAGTGCTAAGTCGCAGCAGCTGCTTTTTATGTATCCTTGATTTCCACTTTCTCACATATATGTATATTTGCTTATAAGAAGAAAAATTGCAAGAATTGCTCATTTTCATCTTTTTATTCCAATGATTTGTCCATGCATCAGAATTTCTCCATTTTAGGAACTATAAATTAGCCCTAATTTCAAATTGACCTGAAGATTATTTCTGAAAAAAATTTTTTGATTTTTCTAAAACTATACATCTGTGTTTATTGGACATAGTACTAATAGGGATATTAATACTATATTATTACAGTATATCGAACTGTATTTTTAAAGTACTTATTCCTTAGAACAATCTTCTCACAATTAAGCAATGGTTTTGTTTTCATGAGGCTAATTTAAAAAAGAAAAACCCAGAGCTATCATTCCATTCCATTGATTCCTAATTTGGACATTTAGTGTGTGTCCAGCTTTTGAGAAAAGCCTTTCAATTCAACCAAAAAGAAAAGGTAAGAATATATGAGAACACATTCATTTCTGAGACCAATTTAGATGCTGTGAAACACCCGAAAACAGATGGAGTGGATTGATACCTCATCTCTATGTTTACTGCCAAAGAAAATGGATCTGAAATGCATAAATGTTTAAATATACTGCATGGCTTTGTTACTTGCTAGAGAAGAAAATAAACTGTCCAATAGGTTGTTTCATAGAACTTTTAAAAAAAATTGCTCTTTATTTGTATGCTTACACAATCACAGGGTGAAAAACAAGGAATTGTTGGTTTAGATAAAACCTCACTTATATTACTGATATTACATGGATCTCTAACAGTGTAATTTCTTTTTCTCCTCTTTCTCCTCCTCTTCCTCCTTCTCTTCTTTTTCTTCTTCTTTCTCTTCCTCTTCCTCCTTCTCCTTCTCTCTCTTTTTTTAATTTTTGGAGACCCAGTCTCCCTGCATAGTTTAAATTTGCCTTAAATTCATTATGTGGCCCAGGCTGGGTTCAAACTCAAAGCTATTCTCCTGCCTCAGCAGCCTCAGTCCCCCAGCCTGATTGAGGGTAAGTGGCCCCATGCCCAGCAGTTTGTTTTTGTTTTTGTTTTTGTTTTTAAGTTTCTGTCACAGATAAACATGAAGACTTCAAAAGACACAAATCCTCAGAAAACAGGTGTAAAGTCTTGGTTCTATCCTCTGTATGACAATGTTAGCCATTTGGAATGCATCCCCTTAGGTGGTCGGCAAGACTATCTCAAGATCCCTTGCTGCTCCACCCTACAGGAGCCTGCCTGCTTTGTGACACAGTGTGGCAGCTGAGAATAAAGTCATGGGAAGAAAAGACACCCGCCCCAAGAAAAACAGAACTGTTCGTCGCTAATCTCCACAAGTGTCCGGCCAGCTTGTGCCTCTCATATCTATGGATACAGAATGTAATTTGGAATCAGAACTCTATCAACACATTGAGCAAAATTAATGACACAGATATATTGCAAAACTTGCACAAACAGAAAACCTGTCATTGGGCATGAAAGGAAGAATCCTGGAGGCATTTGTCTCAGTGAGAGGAAGTGGGGAGGGGGCTGCTGGTCAGTTCAGTTGTTTAAGCGCCTTCTCATGCAAACGCAGTCAGGCACAGGATGCCCAGCTTCCACCCCCAGCTCCTCATGTCTTATCAGATAGATGTACCCTTAATACAGCCTGAGCCAGCCCCCCCCCCAAAAAAAAGTCCTTCTCAGCTTCTAGGGCTGGCCAAATAGCTCAGCATATGCGCCTGCTCAGGCAGATGCAGGGCCCGGAGTTTGATCCCCGGCCTACCGTGGGGCCCTTCCCCCGGGGCGCGCTGAGACAGCAACTGAGACTGGGCGTGGTGGCCTGTGCCTGTAATCCCAGCTCTCGGGAGGCTGTAAACAGGAGGGTGGCCAAGAGTCTAATCTATGCAGTGGGACCCTGGACACACTGTCCTAAATACGAGAGAGAGAGAGAGAGAGAGAGAGAGAGAGAGAGAGCGCCACAAATAGCACAGGTGCTTACAGTCCTGTGAGACTGTGCTCAGGAGGCCGGTTCAAACAGGACTGTCCCGGATGCAGACCAGCTTCGGCTGCTCTGAACTCACTGGGCATGGCCTGTCCCAGTTCATCTGACTGAATCTCTGCGCCAGAGGGTTAAAATGCTGAAAGTATTAATAGTTAACCCACAAGAGCTTGCCACGTACCAGAAGTAATGTTATGATCTGCACATGCTCTACCATTTAATTCTCAGAGCGAGCCTAGGAAGTCACTCATATCTCTGTGTCACGATGAAGCTGACATCTAAATGGGTCTAAAATTTTTTTTTTTTTTTAATTTGAAAGCTTAGCTAGCACTAAAGTAGTACCTTTGCTGGATGTTCTTCTAGGTATTTCATGAACATTTAATAGCTGCCCTTCCAGTACCCATTCTGTAAGTAAAGACACTGAGACACAAACAGGTTTATAACTCGCTCCAAGCCACAGTGACAGCGCGGAGATGAGAACTTACCAGTAAGATTCCAGCTCAACCGCCACACCAAGAACTCCCGCTTCTTAGGAGTATCGTGAGGATCTAATGACACATTGTCATATGAGAATAACTTAAAAATTATCATTACTACCATAAGATTATCTAGAAGATTATGGAAACACTCTTAACACATAGACCTAAACCACTAATGGTGCTGAAGCAATGGAATCCAACCTGTTTTTATAATCCTACAATTTCATGGGAACATTCAAACAAAAAACCAAAACATTGGCAAGAAGGACTATGAACTAGATCAAAGTGAGACCATAAAGGCACAGGAACAAGTGATAGAAATCTGCGTCACAAAAAGGCCAAGTTCCCGAGGAAAAAAAACGTGAAGAAACAGCTTACGTTCAGTGTTAACGGTCAAGAAAGGTGTACCTACCTGTGAAAGTGTTCTACAACGCTGAAATCCCAATGTACTCCTGGATTCAGTAAATATTGTGCTTGGAGGGCCTTGCCAGTGGGGCAGGCCAACATTTTCATGCATATTCAAACACTTACATATGTCAACCAAATAACTCAGCATGAAAGATAAATAAAAACAAATATGAGAGAATTGGTGGCAGACAAAGGAGTAAGTGGAACCAAATGAGAGATCGTGAAAGCTGTGAAATTTTAGTGGGGGATTTAATCTGTTGATTTGGAAGGTCTATTTAACACACCAGGGTGAAATCAAAGCGGCGCCTTCTTAGGTTTTCTTTAATATGTCCCATCGCACTGACAGTACCAAGCGCCCACCTACCGGCATTCCAATTGCATCTTATATTTGTCTAATAAATGTGAGCTTTTATAAATATCATTTTAAACTATTGTAGTCTTTATCTTAGTACATGTTTATTCGTGTGTCAGCTTCTGAGGACCACTCAATAAATATTTTAGCTCTGCTA
>NDGN011367666.1:11969-26543 GCA_002564285.1 Tympanoctomys barrerae | reverse complement strand
CTATGAGTCTGATCTGTGTAGTGAGACCCTGTAGACCCTGTACTAAATACATTTTTAAAAAAGGATTAAACATCAGGTTGACATATCTAAAATATTTTAGAGCTTCTGCAGATCAGACATCTATAAACACTGAAATTATCCTAAAATGACTTACTTACAGATATTATTTTCAAAGAGCATGATTATTTAAATAGCAATGTTCTTTCAGAGAACTACTTACCACTCTCTGTTTTCCTCTCTATATAAACAAGGGCAAAATACTGATGTTAGTTTGCAATTAACCACTTTGCTCTGCTTCTGCCAATGCTTTCTTCATCATCTTTGCATTATAATACAAGTAGCACCTCTGAATTGAAGGCATTTATCTAGAGAAAAGAATATAAACACTTACACATTGGGAGACTGGGAGCAAATTAGTGAAATCAGCATCAAACCCTGAGAAGCTGCTTTACAGCATTAAAATACAACATAGCTTCCATCGGTTCAGCTAAATGGCATTTATAGAGCAGCTTAACCCATCCTTGCTTTGGTCTTCATTTCCAAGACATGTTAAATGATTCTGTGGATCACTGGCTGATGTCACTGATAAAACCAGAGCATAAATCTCTGGACCAGTATAATTAATAAGTCCATGCAGTATCTTTGTAAATGAAGACAAAAATAAAATTTGGAAAGGAACAAAACCAGAAATTAACCATTCATTTGAGGCAAGGATGAAAGCAAAAGGGAAGTTAAGATAAAAGTCTTCTGGGTTAAAATCAAGCAAACGAGAAAGACTCCTGTGTTGTTCAAAATCAGTTTTGTTTGGGTAGAATAACCAAAGTCAGGAAAAAGGTATTTGTTGTTTCTATAATAATTTTCTCAAATTCAAGTCCCACAAAAATCATAATGTAAGAAAATGGCATTAAGCATATGCTTTTCAATTCTCTTTGTTGGTATGATGAATAGAAAAATGAAGGGCAAGTGTTGCTTAAATTATGGTGATTGAAAACATAATATATATGTTTTGTGTATCTATTATATAAAGCAAAAATTATGTGTTTTCTATATTTATGCATGCTGTATTATGTACTATATAATATACCAAAAGCAAGCAACAAACAAGAATAAACCCATCATAAAGGACATTTTCCATCGTGGCCAAAATTGATGGGCTTAATCCCAATGAACTTGTCCTCTGTTGACCTTGAAATCTAATGCCACCCATGAAAGAAATTAAATGATA
Source organism: Tympanoctomys barrerae (assembly GCA_002564285.1). Classification (NCBI taxonomy): domain Eukaryota; kingdom Metazoa; phylum Chordata; class Mammalia; order Rodentia; family Octodontidae; genus Tympanoctomys; species Tympanoctomys barrerae. The sequence goes on along the minus strand of NDGN011367666.1, from coordinate 25,318 downwards.
GCATCACTTCTCATGAACTCTAAACACTATGGCAGAAGATCTTTTAGAAGGAAAATTTCATGAAAATGTCTAGAGAGAACTGCTAACCCCAGGAGCTCCCTGAGTTGTGTGTATGGTCACTGGGTTTTCAGAGCATTCATGAATGTTTGTTTTTTTGGGGGGTGGAGGAAGGGTCTATAGGGTATTCAGGGTCTCACTACTAGATCAGACTCAGTGTTCCATATGTTTACAGCCTCCCAAGAGCTGTGGTTACAGGCTCGAGTCACCACGCCTAGCCTCAATTGCCATCTCAGCACGCCCTGGGGGTTGGACCAGCACTGGGGGCCTGGGGTTTGAATCCCCAGCCCCTGCACTTGTAGGCACTTCAATCCACTGAGCTGTTTGGCCAGCCAGCATTCATGAATTTTTAAAAATTTCTTTCAAATAAAATTCTCTCCAAAGGATTTTATTTTCTCATAATATAGGGCATAATTTTTTGTTTGTTTGTTTTCGTTTGTTTGCTTTTAGGGCATGATTGTTAAGCTAACTTTCCCTCAGCTTTATAAAAAATTTACTGGAAAACATAAGAGGGAAAATAAAATTCATTTATAAGATTTTCAGTGAAATAAAGAATTAGGTAAGCAATATGAAAAAAATAATTCCAAATTAAGGAAAGACTTGTATCAGCAGAGTTAAGTCATGGAACTAGAATGATATGCTGAAAATTTAGAACTTCAAGGTTTAAAACAAGAAAAGAGGAAAAGTATTTATGAGTAGAAAAAGATCACAAGGACCAGCCAGATAGCTGGACAGACTAAAGCACCTGTTTAGGAGGCATAGTGCCCAGGGTTCAATTCCTGATGTGTGGTGTGAGCCTCGCCCCTGGAGCACCCTGATATGGGGAATGAGACTGGGTGTGATGGTGCACACCTGTAATCCCAGAGTTTGGGAAGCTCAAAACAGGAGAATCACTATGAGTCCACTTTGTGTAGTGAGACCTTGTAGACCCTGTACTAAATACATTTTTTAAAAAAAGATCCCACTGGCATCAGATATTTGTCTCATTGGCAACAACTGTAGTTAAAATATGACCATTTAGCTTCAATCACATTCAAGTATAAGGGAAAAATCCACTTTTGAATTGTTTAGAAAAACAAAACAGAACAAAATGGACAAGTTTTCTTTATGCTGAAGCTTTGATTCATCAAATGAGGAAAGGAACAGAACAAAAGAGCAGGTGGGTTTTGCTGCTAAGGTGAAGAGTGAGACAGGAGTCTGGAGAGGGGAGGAGAGGGATCAATCACAAGACAGTGTTTCCTTTTCATTATGTTATCAGCTATTTCAGTAACATAAATACACTCATTTTAACTGCAGAGTTAACATTTTAAGATGTCTCTATACCCATGTAAGTAACATCTCGGTATATGATAAAAGTTATTTCCAACAACTGATTAATTTCCCTCCCTTGCTAAAATTCTATACATGTTCCACTATTATGATTTCTATTAATTTGGAATCTTTAGATTGGTCTCAATGAAGTACAACTAATCCTATCTTCTGTTGTTAAATCCTTCTAAATATGGCCTAATTTAAGATACTATGTAGTTTAACTTTTGATTTATTACCTTTCATAGTTCTAAATATTCTATTAATACTTCCATTTTTTTCTGTGCCTATCTTTTCTTGTGTTTTGATGGCTATATTTAAAATAGTTATTTAAACACTTTTCTCTGCAAAATCCAATTGTACTTCTCACAGGACTCCTTTTGTTGAGCTCCACACTCAGTGGATAGTAGGGATTTTATTGTGCCTTACAATTTCTTATTGGCAGTCAGACACAAAATTATGAATGAAATTTTATAGCAACTATGAAAGGTTCTATTCTTCAAAGTAAACTCTCTTTACCTGAGAAAATAATCTTGACCCTGTGGTTTCAGGCTTCATTATATGTGGTCTATTTAAATTTTGTCCATGTTTTTAGATCTTGGCCTTTCTGACATTTCAATAATAACATAAAGTGTTTAGCAAGCTCCATGCACTTATAGGTCCTAAAATCTGAACTTCTTCTTTCTCACATTGCTGGATTCTGAAAGCTCCACTGTGTTCCTTACCTAACAGCACTGTACCTTTCATATGTGCAGTTTTTGAGACTCACAGGAGTTGGAGGGGTATTTCTATACAAATTCTGTCTCACTCTCTGATTTTCTTTGCTTGAGTGTTTACCACCACTCCCAGCTACATTCCCAACTCCACTTTTGAGACATTTTACATTCCTGATATTTGACCCCTTCCTATTGGTCTGGTAAAAGTGACATTTGCTATGTAGGTTTTATTTTCTGGAGCACAGCATGGAAAAGCCAGACACGTGGAGAGTATATCATGGGACAGCTCCTTGCGAAGATGCATTGCCTCTACTTTTGTCTATGTTGATTAGCGTCCATTGCCTACAATTTGGGTTTTTAGTCTCGTTTCCCCTATTTGTCCTAAATCTTCTATTTTTAATCAGTTGACACATTGGTTTATTTTGCACAGGACATACATTCGATTTGCTACCACCACACAGCACTGTTCCTCACCTTGCTAAGGTTTCCATCAGCTCCTGCCTCTGCTGCTACTCAGACTCTGTCTTCTATGTTTCCCTCATCAATTCTCAATTTATTTCTGTCTGATTTTTATATTACACTTAGTATAATGTTCTAAATTGAATTATAATTTGTCCGTTCATTGTCTCTATTTCTGGAGTTCAATGGACTATCAACTTGAAAATAATTCTTATTCATGGTATAAATTATGATCAAATGCATTTAATTCAATGAGAGACATATTCATAGTGAAAAACAGGATCCTTTGACACAAAGAAAGTAGAAACAAAGGGCCAAATATTGCAAGCACCTCCACACACCTCCACACAGGAAATGCTTTATGAAAATGGGAGAAGATTCAACAGAATTCAATTAGTTTAAAGAGTAACCAAGTTGTTGCTTATAGAATAAAGAAAGAAGCTGGACTGTTTTTGATTTCCTGGGGTAGGTAAAAGTCCACTAATTACCACTAACCAGGAACGTGGTTTCAAAAGATGTTTCTTCTTGTGATGCATTTGACTAAAGTGATCACATCCCACTTCTTGTAGAGGTTGCTGAATTTTTGTATACATATTGCCATCATCCTGTCCAAGACATCACAGCCTTGTGGGACTGACCCTCTGCTAGGGCAAAGGCCAATAGGTTCTTGGAGTTTTGTGGCTTCTGAAGGAGCACAAGGGTGAGGGCATCAGAGATGGAGAGAAGAAGGTAAATAAATTCCAGCTCCATTGAGCAACAGGGCAAGTTAATCATGTATTATAGTCTTTAACTAGAGATTTTTAAGTGAGATAGATAGATGGTAGATAGATAGATAGATAGATAGATAGATAGATAGATAGACAGACAGACAGACAGATAGGTAGATATAGATAGATCCATGTACATAGCAGAGAAGAACCTGATCCAACAGTTGAGATAGCAGAAATCTGAAGACAATATAAAGAGTGATATCCCAAGCCTTTCATCAAAGTTTCATCACCCATTTGTAGTGTTTTCAGCAAAAGTGGACTTGAAGTTTTTGCTAAGTAACTTAGGCAACTGTTATTGTAGTTCCTATATAAAATATATTATATAACATAACACTAGTGGCAAACTAACAATGGATAGTCCAGGTTTATGACTTTCAAACTTACCAGCTTTAACTTAACTAAGAACAGTGACGCTAGAGAGCTTATTTAGGTTTTTCTGTGGTAGTGACCTTCTCATTTTCTACAAACATTCTTCTTATTTCATTTGATCAGCTTCTCATGGCAGCATTGTGCATGCTACAGAGCATAACCATTTACTGGATGCAGGTTCTATTTTGTCATCCACATTTGCTTTGCCACCACTGTTTCACTATGACGTCCCTTCCCTGCTTCATGATGACAAACGCCAGCGAGGAAATTTCAGGCATGCACTGTAGATAATACTGGACTGCGGACACAGTTATCTGTCAAACTTTTAACCCAAGCTAAGAGGTTCTCCTGTGTAGAATCTCAATAAATATTCCAAAGGAGAAATATGAAATGCTCCTCAGCTGGTCATAGCAGCAGTTGATTGGAGGAATGGAGGAGATAAATGGGAGAGAATGAAACCACACTGGAGAACCATGCGGACTGTGCCACTGCAATATTTGGATCAGAGGCTGATGAGAGAAAATACAGTTGCTGCAGTCATCACCTGGTGATGGCCTTCCCTGAACCACAGCAGGTCGCAAAACTTAACATAGCTTTGATTCTTTCTACAAAGACTCAAAGAAAAAGTATGTGCTTTACCACAGGGTATACTTACCTCTACGTGGTTTTCTACTATCTCTCTAGAAGTAGGTGACAAAGTCTGATTCTCATAATGTCTAGGATTATAATAAAGTGTGTCCTAGGACAGAGTTGTTGGTGAAGAGTTATTACCCTTTGTTCTGGATGGATATTTTCTGGAATTTCATACAGAAAGAATAGTATGCTACGTAGCTCTTTGGATTTGACTTTTTTCATTTTGCTTGTATTTTAGCATCTTCCATCTCTTTTCATGATGTGATTACTTTTCTTAGTTCAGAACAATACTCCACTGTCTGGATTTATCAGGTTTTATTTATCTATTCATTACTGAGAGACATCTTATTTCCATAAGTTTTTCTTCCATATGAATAAGGCTACTATAACTCTTATTGAGCAGGTTTTTGTTTGAAAAGCAGTTTCAAAACTTAGAGTACTAAGAGATGATGGCAGATCATATATAAAAATATGTTGAGTTTTGCAAGAAACTGCAGAACCATCTTTCCAAAAAGACCTGCCAGTTTCCATTCCCACCAATAATGACTGAGGGTTCCTCATGCTCCATGTCTGTGTCAGTTTTTGTTATTATGGTTGCTGAAGATGTTTTCATTCCACAAATGTACCACAGTTTAATTATTCACTTGTTAAAAGTCATCTGTGCTGCACACTTTAGCCAACAAAAATAAAGTTCCTAAAGCCAAATTTAGTTTTACATAACAGTGGTACCATTTATAGTCCCAGTGGTACTATGTGATTCAGTTTCTCTGCATCCTTGCAAGGTAGTGTTGTCACATTAAGAAAAAAAAAGCCACCTGTATCCCCTGTTAGGTTATCTCCTTTTGGCTTCAATTTGCTTTTCCTTTGTTAGCAATAGTACTTTTTTTGACTACAGTCTTGTGTTCATTCCTATCTATGTATCCCTAGTAGTGAAGACATCCCTAGTAGACATTTGTTAGTGTCTTTGTCTTTTTAAAAATAGATTGAGTTTTGAGAATTATTTGTATTTTTCTTGATTAAAATGATCGTGTACACCTAGAGTACTTTTCAAACCTTAATTGCTTGTATAGCTATTAGGAAGTGAAGTTTTAGGGACACCACATATGTCCCATTAAGTGGGTCTTTATAAATGGAATTAATATCCTTAAAAAAAAACCACAGAGAACTGCCCTACCTTGTCCCACATGGGGATGAGACTGAAAGGTATCATCTGTGAGCCAGAAAGACCTCTGGCTTATCTCTACATTCAGAATGGTTATGAAAGTATATTAAATTAATTCAAGCACCTAGAAAGCTACAGCGGCACAACTAAACATTCCCAAGAAAGAGGACTTTCATAATTGCTTCAGAAGTAGCAAGAAAGAGTAAGCAGGTTAGAAGACAAGGGAAGTATTCTCAGAAATTGATGGCAAGGTCTTTTCCTATAATAATTATTAACTTAAATGTTTACTGCATTTTTATCACAAAACAAAATTCTGTACAGGTTTTTCAGCTTCTCCTTCAATATTTCCTTTATCTTGGTTGATTATGACCTGTTCTGTTCTCAATTTTGCAATTGACTATACACTTTCAGTAGAAAGATGTGATTGATATTTATATTTTATGTCCACCAGCTTTGTTGATCTCACTTAAAATTTTATATTTCATATTCTTTATGATTTTTCTGTATCAATTTTTAAATGCATTGAACTTGCTATATCTCTATTGGTTATAGTTTCAGATGATAACTTCTAGAAATTCATGTATAACTCAAGTCATATTCATGAAAAATAGGCATATTTTTAAATATTTGCTACTCTTCAAAGAAGTTTATAAACAGTAGGAAATAATTATCTAATCAATAAATTACTCTGAGGTTATTGAACATGCAACCTTTGAGGATGAAATTCCTGGTAATACTGTAAGCACCATTTCCAGTGCACATTGTGGTGAGATCATAAGTATAATTCATGTGCTCATACACTCCTTACTCACAAAATTGTTATTTTTTTCTCTTTGTGGTATATTCTTTCAAACACACAAAACAGCCATGAGCTATTCCCTGAGGAACTGAAAAGCTGGCAAATACTCCATTAACATTTTATCTCTAACTGTAGAGGATAATAGATGATAACACTCAGAATATGTTTATTGGTTTCCATAGACTTAGTAGTTCAATTTATAGAATAGAAAAGTAGGTCTGAGAACTTGCAGAGATGAAACATGAAAACTTCCAATTGATTCTTCATGAATTCGTCAGAAATAATGCTGTGATCAGAGATGCCCCCGGAGACTACTAAACTATGCTTTGTGGTTAGGTTATCTTTGTGATAGTACAATGTGTAATACAACATTCAGCTTCTCTGTAGCCTACCATTTCATTCCCAGTAGAGCATCCACTGTTTGGACTTTTATCATTTGACACAAAAGTTTCACCATGGTACTATTATATAAAAATCATATCAAATTTCACAGAGGAGAAGAGCTTAGGGTGGCTGAAAAGCGAAGGGTTTGATATCAGCCACCCCTGGCTTTAATTCCCTTTTTCCGGTAGCTTACCTTTATAGCAAGCTGAACTTCAGATTTTATATTCTAAAATGTGCTTCAAGTGATTAGTCTCAGAATTAAGTGTGGCGTGCAATACTCAATGCACAACTGCCTTGCCCGTGTAGACACTTCATGAGTATACTACTTAATGTCCTTTATAAATATTTGTGGCTATTCAGAATGATTACTTACTGAGGGATATAATATTACACCCTGTTATCAATTACGTAGACATGTGAAATTACTTAGACACTTAACCTCAAATAGTATGTAGCTACGTGCAAAAATAATTTCCTTTCATAAGGCAACCTGAATATTCCATACTGGTAAATCTTCTCCTTCCAAAATACAGTGTCCTAAATAGTGCTTTATGATGGGCTGTGAATAACATAAAAATATAGCTAAAAAACCAACCTAGTCTCTTCATAGAACTAAACATCATTAGAAACATATATGGAAAGTATGGGACTGGAGCTTTAATAATTCACTAGTTCACTCTGAGAATCTCATCCATTCTTCTCAGTTGAGGTACCTGTTTGTATTGACACAAAATCAATAATGAATTGACTCTAAGGCCTGAAAACAAGTTTATCATAGATGTAAAAAAGTGTGATTACTTTAAATTAATGTTTATATATATTTCAATATACAAATTTCATGGTTAACAGTGGTCTGTTGCAATTCATATTTGGAGAACATAGTGTTATTTATGTCTAGTAGTATTGGAAATAGCAAAACAGAACACACCACTCTGATACTTTCATAGTAGGTGAGGAAATTAAGGCATATCTGGGTTAAATAATTTGTTCTTGGTTGTGGAACATGTTAGGAGATGTAAAATTTAAATCCTATTCATCACTCTTCTGACTAAACTGTGCTATGAAGTAGATTTTTACATCAAATTTAGGAGCATTTAGTTTCTATGAATATCTATTCTAATCAGAGATGATTTGCTGACAGCTTTTTCTCCATCTCACAATTTGACTCTTTTTCATATTATAACCTCTGAAAATATTAAAACCTTCACAAATATGTAATAACCAAATATGTGTATTTATGACTCTGCATCATCGTGTTCCTAGTCCTTCATATTCTAGTACCATTTACACAAGGCTTTGTGTAATAGAAATGCAAGTAGATGCAGAGGTGACTCTGCCTACCCTTTCTAGTTTAGCCAGGCCACTGCTTCCATTTGAAATTAAAACTTTCTAAGATTAACACTATGCATCCAGCCTTGAATTAAAGAGCCAGTTGGATTTAGTTTTTTTAAAAAAATGTATTTAGTACAGGGTCTACAGGATCTCACTACTAGATCAGATTTGTAGTGATTCTCCTGTTTTCAGCCTCCCAAGCACTGGGATTATAGGTGTGTGTCCCCAAGCCCAGTCTCAATCGCCACCTCAGCATGCCTCAGGAACAGGGCCTGCATGGCACAGTGGGGATCAATGGAGCCACTGTGCCCTACCTATGTAGGCACTTCCATCCACTCAGCTATCTGGCCAGCCCTGATTTAATTTTTTTACCTTAAATAAATAAGGTATTTGAAGATTTCTAGTGTAGGATAAGCAATGTATTGATTGAAATTAAATGTTTAGAAAATTAGTTCTTGAAATCCTCTCACAAAACTTATATGCCAACAGAAACAGCATGATTAAATTGCAGGGGGCAGGTATGCTTATATTTTGAAAGGTAGAGTGGTGTAATTGATCTAATCAATATTACAGCAAGGTTACACAGAGCCACAGGACAGGTATTGACTGAGTGCAAGGCCAAGGATAACCATCTACACACTTTGGCCTTGAACAAAGCTATCAGGACTCAATAGCTTGGGTATATTAGTATCTCAAATAAGAAGTAGTGCTTGCTTAGTAAAAGGCTGTTTAAAAATTCATGTAACATTTACTTTATTTAACTTGAACCTGCAGGGTTTCTTTTTATTTTGAGAAAATAAATCCAGTTTATCATACCGAAAGCAAATTTTCCATATTATGAATCCCTGAGATGTGCCCACTATTCTCCATACCATCACCCTTGTATCCTGGCTAGGGGCAAAGCTTTATATCTTTTAGCTCTTAATTCCACAGTGATTACCTCATTTCTAAATAGCATATGTGGTCTCTTGTCTTAAATTTTGGCGATACCTATTGATTTCTGTTATCCAAGATTAGGGTGAATATTTCCATAACACAGACAAAATCATGCATACCCTAAAACAAATACAAATAGCACTATTATCCAGTATGATTACTTTGAAGAATTCAGTGATATAGAAATATTTGATATATGTATACAATACTTACTTGTCTGATTAAATTCACATTTAAGGTAAGATACCAAGTTTGCTCTTGAAAACACTGATCATTTTATAAAGATAAACTCAATGCTTTTATAGGTAAATATAACTACAGACCATTCTCATAAGTGAAATAAATCAGACCCGCGTGTTTGAACATTGTATTGTCTACCTACTTTAAAAGACTGAAAGAGTATGTAAGATCGAAAAGATACAATAGATATTGTGAAAGAGAAAGAAATATCTCAAAAGTAAAGAACAACTGGCATGAGGGAGAGGAGAAAAAAAAGAAAAGAAAAAAATATATATATATAATATAACTAAGATAATGCTGCTACTAATTTCTATTGGTATACTGAAAGGAACAGTAAATTCTTCATGTTTTGAACAATTTTGCATGCCTATATCTGGTAATCTGAACAACGACTCTGAAGATAATATGCAACAGAACAACCATTATTAATTTCCCTTATTTTAAAATTTTGTATCATTGTTAATGTCTTCTTATTGTTTTACTCCATTTAAAATAAAAGTTTAAAAAATAAACACATTGATCAGCTTTGCCCACAAGCTGTGGACCACAGAGTTTTCTGTTATAGAAGATTTCTTTGTTCAGGTGATTACTGCCAGTCCATTTAGAAGCTTGCCTACTTTCAAAGTTCATAGGCATTATTATTTAATTATCAGGACAGCTTTGAAAACAAGTGGCATGGATAGGAAAAGTAAAGAGACAAGAAGTAAATTTGAGTGTGTTCACATAACCAGCGAGTACAGGGAGAAGGGGGAGTGGCTGCACAGGGTATGAGCCTAGCCTGGTGAGCCAGAGGCTGGAAAATGATGAGAGAGTGGCGACAGATGGAGACGAGCCAAGAAGTGAATTCAGTGGTATAGCCCAGCCTTCCTTTCCTGCTGCAAAAGAAAACAAAGGAAGTGTAGAAATGAAAGAAACCACAAAAGAAAATTATTCCTGTATTATTCAGTTATGGAAATAAAATTGAGGTTGTCACTGGCGACTCATTGCCTTGGATGTGTGTATGGAAATGAATATGCACAAAAATGACTCTGCAAGAACGTGGGGACAGGACGTGAATAGGAGGAGCAGTACAGCACCCAGACATGGCCTTCTAAATACCGCTCATGATTAATAAAACCAAGGCCCTGGAGAAAAGTCCAGTAACAGATCCAGTAAGTGAAATGAGTGCTTCTGAGGTTTAAGGACACTATTGATAAGATTTATTACACAATTAGTAAAACTTGAACAGAAAGTGAAGAGTAGATGATAAAAATATTAAGTTCTTAATATTTATTTTGATATAGAGACATATCATTATTTGTTCAAAAATATAAAGTCAGATGGGAGATGATTGAATATCAGATCATTAACACACATTCAGATAGTTCAAAGCAAAGATTTCTCCATACTGGCATTGAAATTTTTATGTAGTTCTCTGATTGTTTCAATGAACTCCAAAGTAAAATACAAAAACTGATATTCAACTGAATCCAGAGTACATCACCAAAGTGTTGCCTTGAATTTGTAGATAAGTGAAAGTGCATGTTCAAGGAGCTCCTATATCGGATGGTTTATTCTCTTGTAACATAACCAATGTTAGTAACTCAGAAAGTTTAGGCACCCACCCTGCTTCCCTCCAGTCACTGATGCTTAAGGGAGCACCCCAATTCTCCAGAAAGTGAAGCTCCTACTATGAGGGAGTTCTGTAAGCTCATGCAAGACCCCGGGAGTGACTTGAAAGGTCTCCACTGGTGCTTCTGCAACCAGAGGACTAGCAGAACCCTGGAATATTGAACTCGAAGGCAGAATCAACAAAGGTAGTGTATGAAGCGTTAACACCGGTAATCAGCTGGACTAGTGAAGTCTCAACATTTTAATATCACACCTTTGCTGAAGTGATCATCTTTTTTTGTAAAATCTCATATGATGTGAAAAATGGTTGCAGAATTATGGTATTACTATCATTTGAGTAATTGGACACTTTAACATATATAAATGTGGGATTTTTTTTTCTTAACTTTTTTCTTCCCTTTCTTAGGGGAAGAAGGGAAATGTCAGTTACCCAAACAGAACACAGAAAACTGTAATACATGATTTTCTTTTCCTGAACATTTTTCAACAGAAAATTAATATCTTTCCTTATTCTTATCAGGATATTAATCATTGCTTTTATAAATTTATGTGTTCCTCTAAATCTGTTTCTTTAGATGCTATTATGATTAATGATGTATTTTAACTTCTTTGTAACACTGTAATTTTTACTTTGGATTTAGTCAGGTTTCGTGATGAAATAATCAGTCTTTCTTTATATATTGTCTGTCAAAACCATTGAACCAGCTGAAATCAATACTGTTTTTCTCAGTAGTGATTCTGTGTCTTATGTACGATATTTGTATTTCTGGACACTTTTATTTTGCAAGTAGGGTTTTTTCTTTTCTAGTTTGATTTTTTACTTGCTGTACCTTAAAAAGTTTCTTGATGCAAAAATGGTACTGAAAAACCATAAAATATATTTATTTTCATCCCTAATTTTGTTGAAATATAGCTATAGAAAATGAAAATCAAAAATTATTTTGTGTTAGAAAATTCAATATTCCTCGGTGACTTACATTATTTATTTTACTTTTCTAAATATTACTACTAAGCTGTCTAACACCCATATAATTTTAATTCTTTCTAAATTATTCTGTTCTCTGCTATTTATTTTATAATTTTCTCCTTACTTTAGCATTCTAAGATATCCCAAAGTTTTCCTAATATTCAGTCTTGTAACTTGTTTAGCGCAGATATCAGTGTAAATCTTGGTCGAAAACACATTTCATTTTCAGGGATGGATAATATTTCTTTGGCTTTTTTGATAGTTTCACATTCTCTCTTTTCTCTGAGTATATTTGTCTTTTATCTCTGGAAAGGATGAGGCTTATTTGATCTTCTTGTCTTTTCATTTTATCATTTTCCATTTATAACAACATAGTTCAAACTCCAAGCACTATACCATCTTTCCAAACTGAATTCATTCTATTTATCAAATCTAATAACTTTAAAATATGCAACAATCTTAATTTATGAAGTTATGTAATTTTTTCTTTCAGCATAATTCTATTGCATTATGGAATAACATATGGTATAATTCCATTTCTGTGAATATACAGGCACAATTCTATTTCTTTGACATCTCTTTGTGTATTTTTCTGCTTCTTTGATGTATAATATGATTATGTCATATGTTGTCTTATTTTTCTTTAATTTTTAAATTTTCAAGTAAATTTCCATCAACAGAAAATATGCAAAGAGTCAAAGGATTTAATGTCTAACTTACCTATGAAACAATCATCGATATAAGGAAAGTGTCAGAATATTGGTACAATACTGTTAATCACAGACTTTGTTCAAGCTCTGCCAAATTTCCTACAAGTACGTTTATTGTTTAGAAGTTTTTTATTTGCTCTGGCATGTCATATTAGTTTCAAGTTTCCAAATCTGCAGCAGTTCTTCAGTCTTTTGTCTTTCCAGACTTTAGTGACTTTAGTTGTTTGTAGACAGTCTCTATTTCTGTTCATTTACAGTTTTCATGGAATTGCCTCAACATTATTCTGGCAGTAGTATGACAAATGTGGTTACATTCCGTGCTTCATATCCCATATCTAATATCGATATTGCTGATTTCTAGTGGTTTAGACTTCGATCTCTTGGGTACTATGAGATTGTGTTCTATGCAAAGTTGAAACCTTTTCCTTTATAGCCATAAAGGACATGTATTTCAAACAAAATTGTTTGAAACAAAGTAAGCATCATGTGTCATGCTTTGCCCACTAACCATAGCAGCCAGCTATGATGTTTCCTTGCAGTGAGGAGTGCTGTGACATGTGTCAAATTGTATTTCTTGTTTTCATTATTTTTTCCAGATAATTCACTACAAATAGATACAGGAAAGGACAGGTCTCCTCCCTAGTGTGTTTCCTTGTTCACTTACCTACTTCCTTACACCACCCAGCTGATTTTATGTTGCTGTGAGACAAGTTGCTACTCCCATACTTCATGGCCTGCAACCTCACACACTGTATTTCAGAGAAGCCAGCCATCAAGAGACTCAACACTGCCTTGCAGTCCCTGGGCCTGTAGTTCCTCAAGGCTGAATACAAGGGCAGGAAACATTTTCTTTTTTCTTTCTTTCTTTCTTTCTTTCTTTCTTTTCTTTTTTTTTT
>NDGN011367666.1:0-11947 GCA_002564285.1 Tympanoctomys barrerae | reverse complement strand
TTGTGTGGTACCGGGCATTGAACTCAGCACCTTGTGCTTGCCAGGCAAGTGCTTATTCTTCTGAGCTATCTCCCTGGCCAGGCAACATTTTCATCTGGAGCCTACAGAACAAAGTAATTCACTTCCAAGCTCACTGCAGTCATTGATTCATTCGTTTGCATGTTTGACTCAGACTCTCAAGCTTCATTCAAACATTATGTCCTGAAATTTACTGGCTGTCACTGCATATTAATCAGAGGTAGCTGCCTCATCTTTTATAGCTGTGTAGTATCTAGTGTGGCTTCTGTTTTATTTCAATAATATAGTTTATTCATGAATTATTACCATATTTTAAGTGTAGAGGCCCTAAAATGGATAGGAGTATTTCATGAAATTAGTATGTACTCATTTTTTTCAGAGTATTTCTGAATATACATATATGTCTACAATCTCACATGAACTGTAGTCTCAAATTGCTTAACTCCATAATAGTGTCATACTTTTAATGTGTCTACTTCATAAGTTAACTTGACAAGTTACATTTTTATAAGAGTGAGTCATCCTATCTAGGAATAAGGGGTATTTTTCCATTTATTCAAGTCTAGGATTTCAAAAGTTAGTATAAATTTTCACACCTTTTTTTTAAGTTGATTGCTAACTCTTTAATATTCCTTGTGGCTATCACCAGTTGTGACATCCTTATCTATAAGTGATTAAGGCTGGGGAGATAGCTCAGTGGCAAGAGCGCCTGCCTGGCAAGTGCAGGGTGAACATCTAGTTCTCATAAAGTGCTTCTGAGAAGATGATTCTTTATGGTTTTAACTTACATTTATCTAAATATGGTTTTATTTGCATAGAATATATAATTTTTCATATGTTTTCATGAATCCTTATATAGAGAGATTGTTCAGGAATTTAATTCTTTCCAAGATGCACTTAATTCTTTTCAGGCTTCTGGTCACAAGCCAAACTGGCTGCAAAATGAATCAAATTCTATGATTAGCTTTAAAGATGCCTTACATGGTAATTTAATTATTTGATTTGTTTCACAGCCAATTTGATCTGCAACCAGAACTGTGGAAAGAATTAGGTTTATAAACTGAGATAGATATAGATACATAGATAACTGCAATAATAATAATTATAATGATATATTACACTTATTCTGCTTCTCTGAGGAATCCTGATAATGTAATACAATTTCTATTCCTAGGTTTTTTGTTTTTGTTTTTGTGTTTTTAGGACAGTGTCAACAGGGTCTATCACGTCTCATACACAGATTGGACTTGTGGTGATTCTCCTGCTTTTAGCCCCCCAAGTGCTGAGATTACAGGTGCGTGCCACCACACCTAGTTTTAATCGCTAGCTCTGCATACCATGGGGGCGGGGCCATCATGGCAGACCCAAGGATCAAACCCCTGGCCCCTGAGTCTGCCTAAGTACGAGCTTTAATCTGCTCTATTTCTAGTTTTTTAAAAAGTTTTTGAGCAACATGCCAGCCCCAGCCCCAAGGTGCACTAAAACGGTGACTAAGACTGAATCACTACAAGTCCAATCTGTGTAGTGAGACCCTGTAGACCCTTGTACTAAATACATTAAAAAAAATTTTGAGAAATGATTAATTTCAGTCATTTTTCTTTTTTAACATAAAATACCTTTTTATATAAAGAAAATAGAAAAATAATGGATAAGACATGAGAAATAATACATAATTTCAAAAAAAAATCCAAAACAATAGGTGTTCAACAATGGTTGTTATGTTGCACATTGTTGTCTTTAGTGTAGTTTTATGCGTGTAAGCATGTAAAATTGGTCAAAGTAGAAATTGTAAACATTAACTGCTGCCTTCAAAAAAAATAAAAATCCAAACAGATAATAATTAGTAGTACAGGGTCACCAAGATAGCTCAGTGGATTAAGAGTCTGCTTATGCAAACTCAGGGACCAGGGCTTGACCTGGTGCTGTGTCAGCCTTGCCCCAGGTACATTGAACTGGCAATGGAATCCAGGTATGGTGGAGCACACCTGGAATCCCAGCACTGGGGAGGATGAAAATGGGAGTAAGAGGATCACTACTAGTCAGAGCTGTGTAGTGAGCCCCTGCAGGAAATACATTAAAAAATAAAAATAGCAGTACAATCATCTTAGCTATTCTGTGTATATTTTTCTTTTCCTTTTCTTCCTGTTCTTTTCTCCTTTCCCTCATCTCAATCATTTACTCCTTTTTTCTCAGTTTCTTTTCCATTTTACTGTATGTATTGTGCCTTTCAGATTTTATTTACTCTTTCAGGTTCTTACACTAGGGAGACAATATGATGTATACACATGAAGGTCTGATTTATTTCACTTATGGTGTGTAGCCTCTAGTTGCATCCATTTACCTATAAAGGCCTCAAGTTTATCTTTCTTTGTAGTTGAGTAATACTTCATTGTATAAAACTTCCACATCTTTTTGTATTTGCTAATATAGTTTGTCTATAAAAAGTAGCATAACTTTTGGTTTCATTTACTTTATTGTTTATTTCTTCTGTATTTTACTATCAAACACTATAATATTTAATAATTTCCTTAATTCTTTCTATAATAGTATTAATTTGTCCTGATTTATGCAAGATCTAGTGAGAAAAGTAAGTTTATTGCTTTGTGACAATTTTTTGTTAACTTAGGCACTCAAAGCTATCCATATTCTCCTATGTACTGCTTTAACTTTTCCTGCAAGTATTGAGGTCATGTCTCAACTTTTATTAAACTCAAAACCAGTTCCAATTTTCTTCTATTCTTGTTCTTACTCCTTTTGTAATTTGGGAATAATTCATTTTGCATTTTCATGTATTTATGAATTTCCCAATTTGTCTTTATTTGATTCTTATTTTTATACCATTGAGGTTGTAGAATTCACTTTATATTACATTTATCTTTATAAATTTAATGAAAGTTTTCTTATGTCTTATCATATGCTTGTACCATAAAAAATTATCTCTGTGTGCACAAGAACTTCTATCGTTCATCTAAACAGATTGCTCTTTAGTTGGTTTTTGATGTAGGTGGTTTATGTTACTTGAGGCTTCTACTTTGCTGTTGACTTCCTTTTTAGTTATGTTATTCCAGAAATCGGTGTTGGGGAGCTTCAGTCTATTAGCACTGAATGATCTATTCCTTCCTTCATTTCTGTCAGTATTTTCTGCATGGATTTTCAGTATGTGTTATTAAGTTCGTGTGTATTTAATAATGTATTTTCTTAATCAATTGAACTTAAGAAAGTAAACTGTACTTTGAATATTTAGGATATACAACATGGTACCATGATATATAGAGATAGTTTAGTTTCCTATTGCACGACAAATAAGCATAGCCACCCTTTCACATTAACAACTTACAGGGCAGTGGGGCTGTGAAAATCTCACTTAGTATCAATCTCACATACAGTGACAACAATCAGATTTACCAATTTATTGTTTTTATATGTGTTCAAATGAATATCTGTGGTCACGTGCTTTCAATCTGAAGAAAGTTCTTTACTATTTTGTGTAAGACAGGTCTACTTAAACCAAATTAACACTTTTGATCAGGAGTATTTGTATAATTTTATTGTTTAACAACACATTTTTTATATTATAGAAACTTGATCAGCATTATTTTTTTCTGAATCTGTTGTCCTTTGGCTTTTTTGACATCTACCACTTCAACTGGTAACTCAGCCACTGAGTATATCATGGCTTTCTTATAAGTAACACATTTTTTTCTCTTATTGTTTTAAGATTTTCCCTAAAAGCTAGAGGACAAAAAGTAGGTGAGGTGAAAAAATTATAATATATTCAACTTTTTTCTCTTTGTCTTCATCTTTCAATATTTTTATTATGACATATTTGTGGTTGCTTTTGTGTTCATCTTACTGACATTATGTTGTAATACCTGAATTTATTTTTATTATTTATTAAATACTAAGTATATGACATTTTAAAATAAAATTTTGAAAGTTATAACAACCTTTTCTTTCAACATTTTTCCGTGTTTTTTTTTTTCTGTTCCTCTGGTAATGTCATTATGTATAGGTGAGTTTTCTTATTGACATCTATATTTCCCAGCTTCTCTGAAGCTGTTTCATTTTCTTCATTTTTTTCAACTCTGGAGTTTGTATACTGTGTATTAATTTCTCTTCCATTTTGCTTGTTATTTTATGTATTAATTTCATCTACTCTTGAACCACTCTGAGATTTTATATTTTAGTTGCTTTCATTTTTATGAGAATATTTTCTATTTAATGTGTTATTGCAGTAATACTTTCTTTTTTTAATCAAGCCTCAATTTAGTTCTTGTAAATGTAGAAGGGGGAAGAGAAAGGAGAAGGAGAAAGGGAAAGGGGAAAAGAAAGGAGAGAAGAAGACAGGGAGAAAGGAAAAGAGAAGGGAAGAGAGAGAGAGAAAGAAAGGAAACAACAGAGAAAAAATAAGGAAAAACTCTTAAATAATTATTTTTATAGCTTCTTCCATACTAGGAAATATGGGTGGGGACAGAGACACTCTCATCTTTGAGGGAGAGTCTTTCCTAGTAATTACTTGCAGTGCAGTAACCCTTATGCCTTGCTTCACTGGGTGTGCAGCTTTGGGAAGGCCCTTGCACTCCCAGTATTCCAAATTGAACAACAAAATAGAGCCTCTGTTCCATGAGTCTGAGCTCACCTCATGACCACACTTGCATAGGACTCAGTCTCAGCCACAGACATCTAGAGGAATGATAGCATATACTGAAGGAAGTCCAGCTCTTCTGTTCAGAAAGCCATCTCAGTCAGAGCTAGGAATTGGAGCTGCCTATGTTGTAGTCTACAGCAGTCTATACTGTTTTTGTATGGAGTGAAAAAGAGAGGTTTGGTTCAAATCACACAGCCTCTCTCCTTTCTTCCAAATATTCATGGATTTTCTTGAACAGAGGTGTCTTTATTGGTTGTTTGCTATTAGAGCAAATTTCAGAGGTTTTTGTTTTTTAATGTAAACTAAGTTTTACTACTCTGACTGGAAAATGAATTAGCAAATCTCTACACAGCTTCCTGCAAAAGAAAGAGATTTCTTGTCATTTAGGGTGGCAATTTATATAACCTATTATATTCTACTCAGTCTTCAACATTCATTTTATCTTTTCAATGATTACTTGGAATTTCCCAGAATATTATTATGAAATTATATTAGCGATAGCTTTGTTTATTCTTCACCTTTCTGTGTGTCTAATTGCATTAACTAGTCCCTCTAACACAGTGCTGAAGAACAGTGATGACAGGACATATCCCCTCCTGTATGTTCTTGATGATTATAGGAATGAGTCTGTCCTATTAAATAAGATAGTATTAGATGACTGAATATATAGTCCATCAAGTTTTAGAGGACATATTTTCCCATTACATTTCCTAAATTCTAAAGATGATGGTAATTGCAATATTGAAGATGATTTGTTGCTCGATTGATCTTTCATTTCATGTTTTTGTAGTCTGAAAATATATTCCTTGTATTGAACATATTCTGACATTTTTTAGAATATGTCTGATAGATTTTGTGGTATATCTTGTTAAGTGCCCACCATACATTTGATTTGTTTTCCACCTTTCTTATGTGAAATGTTTTATAAATATTCCCCAGTAGCCATGTTAATGTATTCTATATTTTCCCTTGTTTGGTCTTCATGAGACCTTGGTGGGAGTATCTGTAACTCATGTTAATTGTGAATTTTTCTTTTTTTAAAAAAAATATTATTTTTATGTATTTTGTTGTTACAAGGTTTCACCATGCAGCTCGGACTTGTGTTGATCCTCCTGTTTTCATCCTCCCCAGCTCTGGGATTACAGTCATGTGCCACCATGCCCAGGGGTGGGGCTGGCACGACTTGTGGTGCTGGGGATGAACCTTGGAACTAGCACTTTGCTAAACTTGCCTAAGCAGGCGCTGCAGTCCACTGAGCTATCTCACCAGCCCCATGAATCTTTCTATCTTTTTCCCTGTAACTGTGTTCATTTCATGAACATTGTGTCTTTAGATTCATAAAGATTTAGATTATGTTCAT
This sequence comes from Tympanoctomys barrerae, assembly GCA_002564285.1. NCBI lineage: Eukaryota > Metazoa > Chordata > Mammalia > Rodentia > Octodontidae > Tympanoctomys > Tympanoctomys barrerae. The sequence goes on along the minus strand of NDGN011367666.1, from coordinate 5,921 downwards.
TTTATGATTTTTAATATTATGACCTCTTATTTCCCATTTTTTGATTGAAATTTATCTTATCTTATATTAATATACCCATTTTATAATTCATTGATTTAAATCAGCAAAGGCTTTGTAGCACTTACTTTTAAATTGTGTCTTCACATTTTTGCATAAATAATATGTAGCAACTGGTATTCTTCTATATAATGTGACAACTGCCTTTTAAATTAGGTGTTTAGACCATTGATATTAAATGAGACTGTTAAATGGTTTGTAGTTAAATTCACCATGTTTCTATTTTTTAGTTTCATGACTTGCTTTTGTTCCCCTTTATTTTTCCTGCTACATTCTGTGGTTTCTATTTTCACATTATGTCCACTGTGTTGTTGTTACTCCCACTGCCTAATATGCCAGCCAGGCTGCCTTTCTTTTACAGTTGATTTCACCCTTAAGATGTTCATCTCCTGCCTCCAAAACTTCTGTCTTATGCAAAGCCAGGAATTTTACCATATCGCTAACTAAGAAAAGTCATGATATGGTTTCCATCACAGCCAAATTGGAAAATCACAGTTTAAAAAGTTATATACTAGCTTGTACTTTATTATCTCTACAGTTTCATTTTTTATAAATATTCTTATTCATTCTGTTTCAATCACATTTTCCTCCTTTTCATCAAACACTACAAAAATTTACATCCTTTATTTCAAGTTTTTACATCCGTAAGTCTTTCTGTTTTCTTCCAGATGTTTTTCTTGCTTACTCCCTTATTTTGTTTATATATTTGCGATTCCTTTTTTAGGAAGACTTTCCCTGATTATTCCATCCAAGCCAATTTACCCCAATTTATTTTCATTCTCCAGTTTTATTTTAGTTTAGAAAGACAGGATTTATTTTGAACTGACCTCACATTATGTGCTTGTCTATTCCCACCTCCCAATCTACTAGAAAGTTATCTTCTAAAGGGACTAGGTTTATTGTCCTTCATTTCCTACCCTATCCCCTAGAACTGGAAGAGCATTTGAAACATAGATAACCCACAAGTTATTCATTTAATGAATGAGCAAATGGACACAGTCTTTATATAATTGACAAGATGCCTGCTTGCAAGTTTCTGATCATATGGTTCTAATTAAATAACCTTAAGGTAATTGTCATGATTTTTATCATCTTATGAGTACAGTGTTCTGAACTGTTACTGATGTATCCTGTCAATAATCATATTGAATACCAATGGCCTAAAAAAGATAGATGTTATGTTATATACAACACCACATTGCCATATGTTATTTATATGAAAATGTGAAAATGCAAATAGATTAAAAGTAAATGTTATAAAGCATATGCTGACATAAATCAAGGAAATAGTGAAATGGTTTTTGACTTCTTAAACATGGGGCTTGACCACACATATTATACTGAGTAGGAGAATCCATGCTATAGACATACTGTCCCCTCTCTTAACACACAAACAACTGCATATACATAGGATTTACTCTTTTGCATTTCTTCAGTGATTTTCTTCTCTAATACTCTTTGTTGCATGCAGATTTATATATACTAGGGTAGTGCTTTGCTCCTGAAACGGTGAAGATACAAGTTTTTAAAAATTTTTTCACTCTCAAGATGGAACCTATTAGAATTTTTCTCAGATTTTCAGCTACAGGACTATTTGCTGAGATTTCAATCTCTCATTCAGCGATTAGGCAACCAGGTATCTGAGCAGTCTCAGCAGGTAAACTGAATCTCAGCATATTTATTAGTTTTGCTTTGGGAAGCCTCTACATGAGATACAAGATTTCAGTACCTAATATTCTGTTTGCTCTGGTTAGTGGCCACAACCTCATGTGAAGCTTAGCTGTATTACAGAATCTTTCTGCAATCACTTGAATTTTTGAAGAATATACCATTCATTGAAGGTGAATTTCCAACAACAGTTGACTACAATCAGTTGATACACAGAAAAGAATTTATTTTAAACTTAAATGAAATATCCCGCAATGGAGAAATCTCTTTCCTGAAAGACAGGTGTAGTATATTACTGAAGACATGAACTTGAGTGTCAGATTGTCCAGTTTTATCATTGTCAACCACTGTAAATATAAAGAGCTTAATTAAAGTCTGTATCTTAATTTTATTTTTACCATTCATTTATTTACTTATTTGGTACAAGGTCTTGCTGAACAGCTCAGATTCATTGTGATCTTCCTGCCTTAGTTTTGGGATTATATGCATGTGTTACTGTGCCCATTTTGGGGCTACCACAGTGTACTTGGGTTCCAGGCCAGGATGGCCTTGGGTGCTGGGGATTGAACCTGGGTCCCCTTGCACTTGTCAAGCAGGTGTTTAGACCGCTAAGCTATTCACCCACTCCCTTACTTTACTCATCTTCAGAAGGGAATGGAAAATAATAATTCTTAAATATAAGGGAAAAGTCATGGGCAAATCCTTTTTTAAACCTTATGCATTGAGATAGTGTTTCATGTCACTATTGTAAATGCTTTTGAAATAAAATAATTTAATCTTCCTATCATACTTTGAGGTAGTTAACACTAAATTTGAAAGCAAATATTTAATATTTTTACATGTTAGAGAATATTGTAAAAATAATGTCAGTAGTAATATAATAAAAGTTTGTGTCTCACATGCATTTTTTAATGAAAGTGGGCAGCAGCAATTTACCCCACATAGTCATGTGAGCCCTAAAGTTGCGCTCTAACTAGAATTGCCTTTCTCAGTATTAGAACATGTAATACTTTAGGCTGGATAATTATTTATTTGTGCATTCCTTGGTATTCTAAAATTTCCTGAGCAGCCCCAAGCTCCTACCACCTCAAGTGCAGTAGCATCAAATCAGGGTTACCAAAAATTTCTTCAGAAACTTTCCAATTTTCTCAGGGCTAAGAAAAATTATTCATGTAATGTTGAAAATATCTGTTACTCTTTTCAAGAAAAGCTATCAAATTTGTTTAATATGTCTTATTATTTTCCTTCATGGCTCCCTATTTCATTGTATGTTTTAAATTATTTTCCAAATTGAAAATTATTTTTGTTGCCTGGGGAGATGGCTCAGTAGAATAAGTGCTTCCCTGGCAAGCACAAGGGCCTGAGTTCCATCCCCAGTTCTGCCAAAAGAGAAAATTATTTTTGTCTGAAGAGACCACATTCCAGTCTTATCTCTCATGACACATGAAGTTGAAAATTGAGAAAATAGTGACAAAAACCAAGAGCAGTTAACAATTATGACATAGACATATACACACAAATGGCATTGGATTATCGAGAGAGTAGATAAAGTGAGAAATGTCCACATTTCAGACTTACAGTTAAAAGTATTCAAGTTAAATAAGAGTAAAGGATCAACACCAGTATATAGGTGTAAAGGACCTAGAAGCAATGTGAAGTGCTGAGTATGACTAGAAGATTTAAAATAGCTGAACTAGAATGTCATACTATACACTGATAAACAAAGGTGGCAGAGAGAATGCTGTCCTCTTGGCAATACACAGTACAGCGTTATGTAGGCCTAGGAATGGATGAAGGAGATGGAAAACATAGAAAGATATCACTCTCAGCAGTACTGTTCAATAGTGTATGAAGATACGTTACCAGTGCATTAAAGGAAAAGAAGGAAACAATGGAAATGTGGATCAGAAAAATAAATCTCCATTTCCAGGTGTAATGATTGCCTACTGAAAAAAATCTTAGTCTTCATATTTCTTGAACAAAGAAGTGAGTCTTGAAGTACAAAGACAACACATGAAAATTAAGCATTAGGAATTAAAAAATTACAAATGAAATCTTAAAAAATACAAACTGTAGCAGTTCTAACAAAGACAGTTCTCTAGATGTAAATTCAGTGTAGCTCTTTCAAGATCTACTTTATATGTGTACATTTATGATGAAAACTACAACACTCAAATGAAAGGAATATTTAGAAATACAAATAAATGAAGAGATAGACCATATTCAGGGACTAAAATAATTAATTCAGTGAATATGTTTTCTCCCCAAATAAATTAACATATTTAAAATATCCTATTTGTAAACCTGTAGGAAGACATGGCAAATAAAACTCTTGAAGACACAGGCATAGGCATAGACTTTCTGAAAAGAACACCAGTTGCACAAAAAGTAATAACAGTGTATTTTAAAGACACAGAAAATGTTTGGCCAAATGTCTTCCTTTGTATATAATGAGCTTATTGATCCCTTCTACAAGAATAGACACATCTTAAACTTTTGTGTTAGATAATTTTTCTGAGTTCTGTAAAATCTTGTTATTCAACTCACATTACCAAACTGTACTTTACCCAAAGCCATCTGAGCCTGGGAGAAATGCTCACATCTTCAAGGGGATGTAATGTTGGAAATTTAAAGTTTTGATTAGAAACTAGAATCTTGGTCTGGTTGGCCTTTTGTCTTTGTACAGTAATCTACATATTTATCTTATATAATAAATGCTGACTGCAAAGAACAGCACTCCACCACAAAGATCAGAGCACCTCCAAATTGGTGCGGCTGCAAAGCTCAAGCTCCTCCTAAGTTTCACAGCTGCAAAGTAGCACGATGAAAGCAGGGACTTCTCCAATAAAGCAGGGCAGAGTGGGGCAGGCAGTATACAAGGAAGAGAAAGGCTTCATGGACCCTGCAGCACTTGCTCCTCCCCTGCTCTTCATTGTTTTTTGCCGCCTTGAGCCGCTGCCCTTTGCCTTGGAATCAGTGTGGTATAGACTGAAACCTCCACAAACTAAGCTAAATAAACATTTCCTTCCTTAATTTTGGATGTTGAGTATTTTGTCCCAGCAACAAGTGAAAAATAGCTAAGACTGAATTTGGTACCAGGAGTGGGGTCATTGCTGAAAGGTTTGGATATATCACCTGTAAGTGAAGCACAGGAACAGCTTCAGCTGTTCTGTTTGGGAGATTCTGGTGAGAACTCAGTCCAGAAGGCTGATGGGAAGCCTGACTGTAAAGACCAGCTGGGGAGGTTTATTCTGAGAATAAGTACTGTATTATTTGTTGGACTGCAGATGATTTGTTATAGTTTGGCAGAAAGTTTATCTGCATTTTTCTCCTGTCCAGAGACTTTGCCTTTGAGCCAGTGGAACATGTCCTGAAGCCTCCAGAAACTGTGAGCCAAATAAGCCTTTTCCTTCCTTAATTTTTAGTGTTGGATATTTGTTCTAGCAATGAGTAAAAAGTAGGTAAGACAATATGTTTATTAGCATATATACATAGAACAGATACTAGTAAACTTACACAAAGCAGTCCTCACAGAGCAATAACATACAACTTAATCAATCAAAGACTTTATTAAAGTAATCTAAACTCCCTGTCTGTCTGTCTGTCTGTCTGTCTGTCTGTCTGTCTCTGTCTCTGTCTCTGTCTCTGTCTCTGTCTCTGTCTCTCTCTCTCTTTCTCTCTCTCTCTCTCTCATAGGCCAATCATGTCATATAGAGGCCTTCAAAAAATCCAGAAAGTCTAAGATGTGATTCAACAATATGAGTGACTCAGAACAGATGTAGAAGATATTGAATAAAAGATAAAGTACACTCTGTGCAAAATTACATTTTAAACTTTAACACATTTGAAAAATTATTTTCATAAAAATAACACATCACCAAAGTCAACCACTATGGGGATAGTCTTATAAGAATTAATGAAACCAAATATTTAATTTAAAAGTTCCAGGAAAGGAAATCTTCATGCCACATGATCTTAGTGGCTAATTTAGTCAAATATTTAGTGAAAAAATTAAAACAAATTTACACAGACATTTACAAAACATAAGTGGATAAATATTTGCCATCTTGTCTTTCATAACTTGTATTATCCTAACATCATAGTACAAGACAGCCTAAAAACAAACAATATAGGCCCGCCGAGTAGGACCTTCTTCCGAGCTCCAGGTACCCCCAGGTCCGCCCCTATCCCCACTC
>NDGN011367661.1:0-14444 GCA_002564285.1 Tympanoctomys barrerae | reverse complement strand
CTGGATGGTTAAGACCAAGTTAAAGCAAGACCTATATGACTAAAAATGTAACTTTTGTATCTGCCAAAGTCAGTCAAATCCCCTCATGGTTTACCCAGAGACCATCTAGGGATCTTTTGTAGATCTTTTGTCAGAGTTGGCCATATGGATGAGTCACGGCCATTGCTTGACCAATTTGCTCTCTGTGAAAGCCTGAGAAGTGCCTGCCAGATTTTCACATTTTGAAATTACTATTCTTTTTCTAAAATGTATTTTTGTAAGAAAATATTTTGAAAGTGTATGGTTTATTCCTTATTTAACTTTACCCTTATTCATTTAAGTCACTTCAGTTTATTCATTTGTAAATTATTTGGAATCGTGGTTGCCAGTTTTCTCCAATGGGTTATAATTTGTTACAGGTGTTATTTATGTGAATGAGAATTTGTCCTGAATTTATTCTATAAACGGCAGCCTCTTCAAATTGCCTTCTATGTCATTTTGAAATATTTCTGTCATTCTTTGAGCCTTTCCCTGGTTTGGGGCACAAAAATATGTTCTTGAGTTGTTTTGCACTTCCTCTGCCTGAACTGAACCCTTTCTCCAAAGATCCTCAATACCCTCAATAGAGAATTCTATTTAGAATCCAAGAGCTGAAAGACAAATGCATTTACCATTGTTGAGATCTTCTGCTCTCAGATCTTTTCAGTGGCTAAAGCTAAAGAAATGTAATGTGTGTGTGTATTTGTAAATATCGGTATATACACAAACATATGCTTCTATTTCTCTCTATTATCACTAACCTTCTATCCCAATGAATTCACCCGGATAACTCTAATCCAAACCTGAACTAGAGGATACATGTGGTATTTTTCTGTCAAGATGTGTAACATCCCTTTGCGATGGTAAGAAACTCGATTATATTATTGCACATGTATTTCCTATAGTTACTGAATCCCTTTTGTGAAACCTGTCGCCCCTCTCTGCTGACTTCTTTACCCCACTTGGGCTCTGATGCTTCATGCCAGGTCCTTCCAGCCACGGATGTCACCACATCATTCTCTGTCTAACACACCGCATTAGCCACTCCTAAATGCAAGGCTAGTCTCTTTTATCTCATTTGGATTCCATCACTCCATTCTGAGTTATGGTGGCCCCAGTATACCTGTAGCTCAGGGTATCTATGCCATTCTAGTATACTTAATAGCTTTTGGGTTGCATGTTTCTTCTAAGAATCTGTTTGGACCTATAATGTTTCCATTCAGGATTGGGTCTTGATCCTACAACTTGAGAGAATAAAGTTCAACATGATTTTGGTTTGATTTTAGAAGGAACATGAAAGCACTGGCTAGCTAAGTATTGTATAAAAGCCATTCTGTGGCCATGTTCACATCGGTGAAAATGAATTTTAGCCACAGTGACCTGCAATCACAAGTCTTTGTAGTGCATCTATACATTATTTTTTATTATCACTTATTATCTGAATTTCAAGTATTTGGTGATGTAAGTGTAAGTAACCTATATTTGTTATATTTTTGCTGGACATGCACTACTTGACAACCATAATTTAAAGATGAAAGGTTGAATTTAGCTCACAGTTTGTCCAAGTTTCAGTCCATAGACAGCTGACTCCCAGGAAGAGCAGCATGTCAGAGGGACATGGCAAGGAAGAGCAGCTCATGGCATGGCAAGCAGGGAGATCAAGGGAACAGGGAGGTGGCCCACCTCCTCTAATATTTCTAAAGTATGTGAAATGTCCAGAGTAAATTTAGATGGCGGCTTTGAAAGCAAATTCACTTTTCAGTAATTTCACTCCAAGAGCAGCATGCTCCTGGATGAGACAAAAGATTGCATGTATTTAGATTCTAGAGCTCTGCTTCAACAGCTGCCCCAAGGGAAAAATTAAAACACACACGCACACACACACACACAAAAAACTAGACTATAATGCATATGATGATCTCTTTTTGAGTTTCTGAATATGTTCTCCTGTTTAGATAAATATTTTCAAAAACCCCACGTGTTCCAGCCTGGATGCCCAGCCTATGGTGCTATTGGGAAGCAGTGGCACCTTTAAAAGGCAAAGGTTAGTGGGAGGTCTTTTGGTCATTGGTGATGCACCTTAGAGGGGCATGTAAGGATCCCAGCTCCTTCTTCCTCTTTCTCACTTCTGGCCACAAGACTAGTGGCTTTGCTGTACTACATACTCCTCCTGTGTTGAGCTATCACTCCACCAGAGGCCTTGAAGAAACGGGTCAGTCCCAAAATAAACTTGAATCTTCAACAGTGTGAGTAAAAATAAAACAGAAAACAGGAGGATCACTAAGAATCTGAGCTGCATAATGAGACCCTGTACCAAATATGAAATATCTATCTATCTATCTATCTATCTATCTATCTATCTATCTCCTATTGGATATTTCATGGTTTTTAATGAAAGTTATTTTGGGGCTGAGAAGATAGCTCAGTGGTCTAAGTGCCTGCTTGGAAAGTACAAGGTCCTGAGTTTGATTCCCAGTGTTGGGGAGCCTGAGATAGGAGGATAACTATGAGTCTGAACTGCATGGCAAGACCCTGTATCAACAACATAAAATAAAATAAATAAATTATTTTGCTAGACTGAGTAGGCAGGAAATGTCTCTAAGGAAAATTACGAAGCAGCAGACATCACATTAATTATAAGTATTATAGTTTCTTAATATTCAACTGTAGTTTTAATCCATCTCCACTTACTTGAAGGTTTTGTCACAGTTTGGAATCTCCAGAGCCTGTGGTAACATCCCCAGACTTCTCCCAGCTTCTCTGTGCTTTAGTGGCTTTGTCTTGGGGGCATTTTCTTTCCTGTCTGGAATATGCTGGCAATTTGGGTTTCCATTTTCTTTTGGAAAACATAGGCTCTTCTCCAAGCATACTTTGGTACCCTTGAATTTAGCAAGGTAAACCTCAGAATTTATTTTTCATGCCAATCATTTGTTCATTCATCAGTTTGCCTATCTAATAAATATTTAATAAGCATCACCTATGTGCTAAACATCATGTGCAGAGTTAGGGACCCAACTCCAGGCTGCCTTGCAGTCTCCGCTGTCACTGAGTGCTCCACCTAACTATGGCTATGAACAATCAGTGGGCTGCACATAGTGATCCCAGAAGTATCAGCCTGGGAGGACCAGTGGGATCCCATCACATTGCACGGCCAGATGTCTCACTGCATCTGCAGAGCTGTCACCATCTTTGTCCTCACTGCCCTCTGTGCTGAAGCAGCCTTCTGTCTTAGAGACTCCCTACGCCCTCTGCCTTGTTTCTCTTATACCTCTGTGAATATCCTCCACATACTGTTCTATTTGGGTGTGCTGTTCCCTTCCTGTTGTACCCTTGACAATGGAACAAAGCAGCCCATTTCCATTTCTGTGTCTCATAAGGGTCCATCCTACATACCCTCTTAGTCATAGGTGTGTCCCTAGGCTGCCAGTCTCCCTTTGGCATTCCTAGTCTCTTCTGAGTATGTGGAGCATCCATTCTTCCTCCCTTCAGGATGCCCTGTTGCTTCCACAACTGCCACACCACCCAAGCAACCCCAGCAGCCAAACCCTCCTATGCCAGCACTGCAGACACATGCCTGAGGCTGATGCACCCCACAGGTGGATGGCCTTGGGTCTCTGAAAAATCGCTGCGAGTTCTAGGAAGACCTTGGCATAGTTTTGGAAATTGGAAGGAAAGTAAATGCATAGTTTAAAGACAAAAGTTTTTATTATATAATATGGATTTATTTGTCTTTGTACCAAGTCAATCAAATATATATATATACATTTTTTCCTCTCTGTCTCCTAGTCTCCTTCTCTCTCTCTCTTTGTCCTCTGTCTCTTTGTCTCTCTGTTTATCTGTCTTCTCTCTCTCTCTCCCTCCCTCCCTTCCTCTCTCCTCCCTCTCTCTGTGTCTTTCTGTCTCTCTCCTCTCTGTCTCATATATATAATTATTTTTTGCAGAACCAGGGATTGAACTCAGGCTCTTGCATTTGCCAGGCAAGTGCTTATTCTGCTGAGCTATCTCCCTTGCCCCTTCCTCTCTGTCTGTCTGTCTTTTTGTGTCTCTCCTCTCCCCGTCTTTCTCTTTCACTCTCTTTCTCTCTGTTTTCATCTCTGTTTCTCTGTCTGTCTCTGTCTATCCTCTCCTCTCCTCTCTCTCTTTCTCTTTCTCTCTCTTTCTTTGTCTCTCCTACCCTCTGTAAGAAATGGCCCCTGAAAACAAAAATGCCTATAGCCACACCACATAAAATTCACAATGCAACCTGGCTTTCAAGCATACCTGTATCCTTATTCTTTGGCAGAAAATGACTCATGCTCAACTCACATAATGAAGTCTCATAGGGCAACAGTTATATTACTTCACCCCATTTAGTAATCCAAGTCTGGATGATTTGGGGGCTCCAACAGAAACCATCACTGCCAGATAAGAACTGCAACAGCATATAAAAGGAGCTGTATGATTGAAGAAGCTTACAGATTTTTCTGGGACCATGGCCCTAAAGTGTGGGAGTTGGGTTGTATCAGATAGGGCTGACAGGGGTCACATCTAAGTTTTGACCTGTGGTGTGAATAGGATTTAGTTGGGAGAGGCAGCTCAGAGGGCAGGGAAGGAATGCAGTGTTTACACTCCCACAGAAAGCAAGTACAGGTGGATCGGAAATCTGCAGAGCAAGAAAGTTTGTGAAAAGCTGGGGCTGAAAAGCTGGGCCAGCTTTATTAGAGACATTAACCATATGTTGGACTTTAGCCCGCATGCTAACTGAGAAGCCAGGTGATTTTGCATGAAAAAAAAATATGGTACTAAATAAAGATAAGATAACTTTGTTAATGGTGTCTAGAAAGAAAGACATTTTTAATGCTTCCCAGACTAATTGGTTGAAGAGTTGACAGGGAATATCAAAAAAATATGTGCCAGAATTGATCCAAGGAGAGGCAAAAATAGCCTGAACCATGTGGTGGTGGCAGAGGTGTGGCAGAGGTGAAAGAATAGGGCAGATCTGGGGAGATTTAGGAAGTGAGATTAGCAGGGCGTGGTGATGGGTTGGTGCTGTGTGGAGAGGAGAGGAAAAGGTCAGTGTGATGCCTGAGGTTTATGAGAGTGCCATGAGTTGGCATAACAGGAACCGAGAGGGGGGTCAGATGGGCAGACATGGGGACAACAGGGGGATGAACTGGGGAAGGTAAGTTCCATTTTGGGCAAGTCAAGTTTAGGGTGTCTTTCAGAATCCTAGTGGAGATGTCTAGAGCAGAGTTCGTTTGTGCTTATTTATGGTACTTGTGACCTGGTCCTTAATCAGAACATCACTCCTCTGAGGACACATTCCATGCTTTTCTCAGTCATAAGGGAGTGATTTCATAGCTTTTGAAATGGTTGAAACAGTACTTCTTGGTGACAAATATAGTCAGCTTGCCTCAGGAGGGACTGCCAATAATTCTGCTCTGTAAGGAAGAGCGACAAACTTCCGTGCTCTGGGCCCTCCATCCTACCATTTGCGCAGGTAATCTCTCACCCAGGATCCCTGAGGAGCAAAAGCCTTTTGTTCCTGCAAAGATAATGTGTCTTCTGTTTCCAGAACTCTCTCTCTCTGCATTAACCCTTGACTTACACTGCGCTTCTGACAAGAGCCCCACTCCGTGACTCTTCCTGACCTCACTCTTGGGTCTTTCCTCCATCTCCTCCCCTTGTTCATCAGTTTTAGCTGCACTGACCTGTTTTTAGTTCCCTCCACAAACTTCTTCCTGCTTTGAGACCTTCACGCAGGCTTTTTCTCACTCTTTTCTTGGCTTTGCTCTGCCCATCCTATAGATCCAACTTAAATGCCACATTCTCAGAAATGTCATTCCTGCTACCTCCTCCTCGGCTAAGTTAGCTCTTTTATCTATTTTTCTTCTCTGTCTGCACGCTGTTCTTTTCTAAAAAAGCATAGGTCACAGGCAGTGATTGCATATGCATTTGTGTATGTGCCTAGTGTCCATCTCTCCAACTATCTTATAATCTATATGACAGCTAGGCTGTGTCTAATAAAATGCCCAGCAATAATGCCATGTTTATTTAGTGAATAAATGAATGAATGAATGAACTGAAATGCCTTCCCTGAGCAGAAAGATGTTGTGAGATCTGACCTCTATACTTGATGTCCAGTAGAGAGAGGGAACCTTAATCTTGATGCAGTGTGACATCTTTTTTAGTAAATCCATTCACAAAATGGTAGTGAGGCATAGAATAACTATATACGCACTTGCTCTATTAGTACTGAGAAAGAATCCAGATAAAGGAAATTTAATTTTGTCCTCAATGATAACAGGAAATGCACTGAGAGGAGTATTGAGGAGGAGGTACATATACAGAAGTACCATTTTGCATGAAGGTGTAAGAAAGAACACAGAGCCTTCTGGGTAGCAGAGAAGTGTGGTTTATCCGAACATGGCACAGTATCCATGTTCACCAGGAATGGACAGTGGTAAGGCTGGTAAGAGATGCTGAAACAATCTGAAAAGCCCATGCTGTTTTGTTTAGGTTGCATCCAACAGGGAATGACAGTCATCGTGGATTTCTAAGCCAGAGACTAATGTGGTCAGATTATGGCTCAGTGATAGTGTCCTGGAAGCCAGTGAGTGTGTGTGTGTGTGTGTGTGTGTGTGTGTGTGTGTGTGTATAAGAGGGGAAAGAGAGAGAGAGAGAGATGTCTGGATTCAGGACAATGGAAGAGGGATCCGTGCCCCACAGGCAGGATGCTATTCTGAGCACAGCAGCACTGACAGTGGAGGAAGACAACAGCAGTGTATTTTTATGAGTCTTTAGTAAAGATCTCAGAATCATGGCCTTCTGAATAATTTTATCCTATGCCATATGTCTAGCTCCTGTGGCTAATGATTAGCCACTCAAAACCCTGAAGTAATTTCCAGCCCTTAATTTCTGTGACTCATATATTCATCCTTCCTTGGCCCTCAGAATCCAGGTAGAAAAAAAAATACTCCTAAAATGTTCTTGTTCCTCTAAAAGTAAACTCAGGAAACTTGTCCCTCTTATACTGAAACACAGATGAAGCATGTATTATACAAAAGTATAATGGCTTGTCTAGTTTCCCTGACTGGGACCTAAAATATAATAGGAAAGTTCTCCAACAGGTTGTCTGGAATAGGGTAACAAAGTGAACAAATTATGTTGGTTTTCAGTCAAACAATTAAATAACCCTAATAATGTAGTTCCATTATTTCCTAAAAGTTTGTCTTGGGTGAATATATTGCAAATAAAAATAAACGTTCTGTACTCGCTTTGGGTCCATGAAGGAGATGGACAGTTTTATAACCTTTCTTAGATGAGCTTAGATGTAGTTTACTTAGAAATTAGTAGAAGACCAAGATAGAGTAGGAGGTCATATAAGCAGAACGGAGATCATAAAGAAAATGGTAGCTTACATTAAGGTTGAATGAAATTGGGGGCTATGGAAAGACAGAGCATGTAGCTGAGGAACATGAGAACAAATAAACCAGCCCTTGAGTGAAATGAGTATATATGAATTTGGGGGCACTCTATGTGTTTATTAGGACTTTGTGAAGTCTTTTCCTAGTTGCCTTTATTGTATGGATGTTTTTTAAGCTTTTATTTCTTTATTTGGTACAGGGTCTCACTACACAGCTCGGACTCAGAGTGACCCTGTTTCAGCCTCGACAGTGGTAGTATCACAGGCGTGTACCAACACATCTGGCTTCAGGGGCCAGCTTGAGAACACGGCATGTGTAACTGGAAATAGAACCTGGGTCCTTGCACTTGCCAGGCACGCACTTCAACCACAGAGCTATCTCCTCAGCCCTACTGTATGGATTTTAAGTTACTTTCTTGTTCTTGAGTCATGATACCTGGTACCTGCAACTTAAAGGAAGAGAAGTTTATTTTGTCTCCCGTTTTGTCTGAGATCAGCTGGGTCCAAGGAAAGAAGATGGGAGAAGGAAATGATAGCTAATATTGAGCCCACAAATATGTAGCATTCATTTTCCCTTCTGGGTAGAGTAAAACTCCTTGGGTCATGGTAGTCAGAAAGAGAGAGAAAGGAGGAGTTGGGAAAGGAGACACCACCAATGACCTACCTCTTCCAAAAAAACTGCTGCTTACTCACGGAAAATCAGCTACACTTAAAATCAACAAAGATGGAGGAGACCTCTCCCTCATCCCCAAGTGTGGTCCCCCCAGAGTCCAACAGCAGCCTGAGGACAAGAAGGGCCAGAATGTGGCCAGCTGAACTGTAAGTCCTGAGAAACTTCTGAAATTTCTTTCTTCTTGCCATGTGGTATTTTTGCAGTGAAAACTCATGGAAAAAAAATATGTGAAGCCATGAGAAGGAATTTGAAAAAGTTGGAGGAAGGGGATTATCCACACGCTTTAAATAGTAATTTGTTGATTTATTTCACTCTCAGGAGAAGAAATATTTCCAAGAATAGTTTCCTTTATTTCCAGAAAAGCTTTTATATATACTTCAAGTGTCTCAAGAACCTTATCAGTACTCCCAACACAAACATTGTATTAAAAATAGTTTCAAAACTATTTAGTTAAAGTGTGCAGTGTATGATCCTCCCTTAACATTCCTTGTTTCTCTATGATAGTTTTAACTAAAATAGATAGAAAATAACAGATTAATTGTGTTACAGAGATCCTGACCTCCGAATCATGGCCTTCTGAATAATTTTAACCTATGCCATATGTCCAATTCCTGCACTAATTAATTATTAGCCACTCATTGCTAGAAGCTTCTACTCTTGATTCTAACACCAGCTCCCATGGGCTGAGTCATTCAGCATGAGCATAATACTCTTTCTCCTTCATAAAACAGAATTTATTTTGTAGTATTTCATGAAATGCAAACTATAAGAATGAACTAAAGATAAAAGCAAAGTGTATTTTTGAATACATGTGTATGTGCAATGTGAGTGAGGATAGAACTACAAATTATTTTACAACAGCTGTCTTATTCTTCCTGAACATGCTCCTAGAATAGACTATTACTGAAAAATTATAAATTATCTATTACACCAACCACTCAAATGGGCATGTTGTGCTTTCAGAGGAACCCTGAGTCTTCGCAATCATGAAATCCAAGTTCAAAACTTCTGCTTGTGTGAGCAGAAGTGATTATTCTTAGTGCCTCGTGGTGATTAACTCCCTGCTCCATGTGTTAGTTCTGTGACATTAGGCTTGGTATTGTCTCTTTTTGTCTTATTTTTCTCATTTTAAAAATAGAAATAATAAAAGACTTTCCTCACATTATTATTATTATTATTATTGGTGCACATTGTTGACAAGAAACTTAGAATGATTTCCAGAGTTCTGGAAATATGGCCTGCAGGATAAGAACAAATATAAAGGAAAGGTTAGGTTTAAGATGTCTTCATTTGAGCTGCCTACCACCTTTATTATGCAAGGAGAGAGTTCAGTGTGGCTTTGAAAATAAGACCAAAACTTTATGGGCTTGGAGTTCATTCTCCTGGAAAAATACTGAATTACGCATAATAATGGACTATTGATGGTGGACACTGGACTATTTAAGATAGATTTTTAACTAGTTCAAGCTTTTACATGAATAGGTAAGACAATAATATAGCATGTTTTACAATTTGTGATAAGGCGGCTGTTTCATTAGTGGCCCTAGGGAATCATATGTACTGGTAGGTCTACCACTGTGTGCCTTTTTCCTCTGGAATCTGTGATTCACTGTAATGAATATCATTTGGCAGAACTAAGTATCATTAGGCCTACTTGCTGCCTAAACCTTAAGATGACTCAACAGCTTCCACTTTACATAGATGCAACTCCCTTAATCAATTTGGCTCTGGAGTGGGGGAGACAAAGAGGTCAAGAGACGCAGAAGGTTCCCTGAGATAAGGAGAGAGGGAAGGAGTACCTGGTTTCTGCTCCAACATCTCATTGCCAAGGCAGTACATATATGGGTGCTCACCTTGCAGACTGGGTACAACTGAATCTTCTCAGTCCAAAGAATTATAAGAGAGATAATTTTAAAAATAGAGCAGAACATTTTTATAAAGCCACTAAGTATTAGGGTTATTTGTTACACATCAATGGACAATCAAAACAGTGGCTGAACCAAGGCAAGAGTCTAAGTCTTCTGAACTTCAGTGTAATGGCCTTTTAGGGTAAGGGATTCATACTGTTAGATTTTGCTCTTCCCTTTCAGAAAAGCTTAACATAGAATGCAGAGTTGATAATCTATTTCTTTTCTCAGTTTGGTCAATTATATAATTTCTATAAGAATGAATATAGTGACTAAAATATCCTGTATTTGTGATTTTAACAACAGCTCTCTTTTGTTTTGCCATGAGGTTGATCTACTCATTTATCCATCCATCCATCCATCCATCCATCCATCCATCCATCCATCCATCCACCCATCCATCCATCCTTCCATCCACCCACTAATCTAGTATCTATCACTTTATAACTTACTACCAAGGACCTAGATGGAAATTCTATATCAAATATCTGTCTCACTCTGTGATTTTCTAAGCCACAGAGGAAGAAGAGGGAAGATGGAATGAAAAACTGAAGTTTTATACTTGTTACCATCTTAATTTTAAGTCTTTATAATTCTCATAAAGGGTTTTCTTAAGACAACAACGTTGTTTACATCACTGAATGTCCAAAACATTTCTTGAGTTTTACCTGTTTGATAAACTTCAAGACAATAGTCACAATCTTCTATAAATGAACTACTTTCTCAGTAAGTGGAATTTAGCATATGGCACAATGTCTCTCATACAGCCTACATTTATCTGGCATGCATCTTTGAGGTAAATCATTTTTATTTTCCTTTCTTTGGTGTGAAATCCTATATGTTTGTGGGCTCAATATTAGATATTGTAGAACAGCAGGGATCTTATTCACTTCCATATTAAAATTATATTTGTTTGGGAAATGCTCAGAAGTCTGTCTCATGGCATCTGACAGCTTGACGAGGCTTGTTGCCATGGAAAACGTTTGTGATGTTATATAAATATATTCCTAGGTCATGAGTTGCCATGTATTTTTTGGACATTGACGCTAGGAAGTAAGTGACTAAACATATTTTTTAGAAAAGAAGAATAACATAGTAAACAAACAATAACAACAAATAATAAATACGTGTGTGTCCAATAAACTGGAGCTCTATTTTCCTGCGCATCAGGCTTATGATCTAACAAGGCTTTTAGCTATAAAAGTCCATTTATTGCAAAGGCTTTTCCTCCCTTAAAATATTCTTATTACTAGTCATTTTGCAATATTAATGGTTCCACTATTAATAGACTGAGAGACAAGGGAGCTGTTATTCTTGCTCTCTATCTGTTATTCCATTAAGTAAGACTGCCAACCTCTGGCTCCTAGCAGCTCTGTAATGGACCACGTGCTCCAGCCGCGGGGTATATCCTAAGCAAAAGTTGTCCCTCACATGTTGTTTTTGGTACACATTATGACTAGACAGGGAAAAAAAAGGTACAATAACAAGATGTGAAGGGGGGCACTCAATTCTGGTTAGAATCTAAATTAGTCATTTTTATTGGATATGATGGGAGGTGAAGACGTGTTAGGAAATGATGCGGAAAGTCATGGGTGACTGTCTGTGTATTTTGTCCCTTTCTTATGACTGATACTCTTTGTGGGAGTTCCAGTGGTACCTACAATGGGAATACAGAAGCCTGTGATCCATCCTTGTTTTCTCTAACACACTATCATTTATTTAGCCTATAATGTGACCTGCCAGCTTCTTATACTCAGGCAAACACTCCCAACCTCAGGAAACACTGTCTGCTACCAGTTGGGACACTGTCTTTGCCATTTCCAAGGAGGCCTCTGCTGCTGCTCCCCCTTGAGTCAATAATGGATGTTACAAACACAACCTACTAGTGCCAACACAGAGAATGTACATAACTGTCATTTGTAAGAATGCCATCTTTCTCCAAGTGAATGCTAAGTGGCCTTCTACCAAACTCTACATGCACTTATGGGCTGTAATCTATTGTGAGATAAGGCATAAATGTCTTACTAGACAAAAGTACATACATCCTTACAAAATATACACTTTCAAAAATTACTTTGGAGGGCCCAGGGAGATAGCTCAGGAGAATAAGTGCTTAGAGCAGGTTCTTGAGTTCAATCCCAGGTATGAAAAAAAAAATTAATTTGGAAACATTTGGTTTATTTTCATAATATCACTCTTACTCTCTTGAATTATGTAGGGCTTTCTTTTTTAACTTTAAAGGCGATGATAAAAAATAATAAAGTGATATAAAATTTCAAATTAAGACAGTAGGAAATTAACAATAGTTGTTATGTTGTATATTGTTATCTTCAAGGGAGCTGTTCACATAACCGTATATAGGCTGGTTAGTGAATCATGTTCATCTGCTCTTATCCCGGGAATTATATCCCAGATATTAATCCCAGGTATTGTGTTACACTAACACTGACCTACACAAGGCAATATCTTCTGATATGTGTAGGGCAAAAGTTGAAGGCAGATTGGTGGAGAAGATATGGTCTTCCTTGATAGTTTTGAATATTTTGACTTTTTATTTGATTTATATCATTGCAAGTTGATTTAATAACATCATGCTTTTTGATTCTCATTCAGCTCTGCAATCAGTATAGGTAAATAATGTTCTATCCATTTTCCAGGTGTGAAAACAGAGATTTGAAGTATTCAATGATTTTCTCAAATCGCACCGTACATATGACAAAGGTGCACTTCCCACTAAGTAGTATAACCTTGCTAGCCACATACCAAATAAATCTACCAAATTTGCTTTGATACACTGTTACTGTACTCAACTGAAGACTTAGTTTTATTCAGAGGCACAAAGATGAAGCCAGAAGAAGAACTAGGTACAAAGCAACTTATCCATGCCTTCCTTGGTTCTGTTGAAGTTGATCCAGGTAGAGGGTTGGTTCTTTGGCAAGCTTTGCCTGATACAGATTGATCTCTTTGTGTGAGGTGCTCTGATTTTTTTCCTCTATCTACATGTTTATAAGCTTTATTTTTTTTTTTTGCACTGGAAATTGAAGGACAGAAATAGGAGAGATTTGATGACTCTCAAACTAAGCAAAACAACCTCAATTTCTTTTTTAAACATAGCACCTCTGACTAATTTTTGCTGAAATTTATCCTGGTAATTTTGACTACAGAAAAATGTATCAAAAATAACTTTGCTTGAATTGCCTCTATTCTCTGGCTACTTCACAGACATAAACATAAATCAAGAGGAGCTCGTAAAGTAGATCCTTCCTGTAGACATGCAAACTTAGGAAAGAGAAAAATTTGCACAATTCTTCACCTCAGTTTTGCATTTAACTTTACTTTTTGTAATTTAAACACTAACGTTTTAAATATAAATTATCTTAATTTTTAAAAGGAGCTGTTTCATGCATTTAGATAGTCTCAAGCATTCTTTAGGTTTTTGTTTTGTTTTGTTTTGTTTTGGTGGAACTGGGGATTGAACTCAGGTCCTTGTGCTTGTGCTTGCTTGCCAGGGAAGCGCTTATTCCACTGAGCCATCTCCCCAGCCCCTAGTCTTTGTGGTTAAGAATGATGTGAAAGTATAATAAAATCTGAACCTAAAGTGTAACCAAATATGCTTTGGCATTCTACTTCAAATGAAACATTACCCTGGTACTCAGTTTCCCTCTGTTTAAAAAATATAGAGAAAATAGTGTAATTGATTAAGCATATTATATTGCAGACATTTTCAAACAATTCCATTTATTCTCAGAAATTTGATTGGTAGGTAATCAATAGGACTATGTATAAGTATATAATCTAATTTTTCTTCACTCAGCCATCTGGTAGGATTGCATGTATTCTCTCTTTTAAAGTTAGAATTAAGACATTTGATTTGCTTTAGTCACTTAAATAGGAGCAAAAATGACAGATGTAACATCTGGGCTAAAATATTAAATTAGATAAACAATTTTTCTTCTCCCAGAAAAGTCATAGAATCACGGGAATACAGATTTCATAGGCCTGGATCCTTGTATGAGTACCACAAAGAATCACTAGGTTTTGATAATTATTTGTTACCATTGCATAGCTTATCTGGACCTGGCTGACAACATTTCTTCACCTCAGATTTGCATTTAACTTTACTGTTTGTAATTTTAAAACACTAACATTTTAAATTCAAATTATCTTAATTTTTAAAAGGACAGAACATTTTAATAGAGGAATAAAGATGGAGAGAAATCAAATGAGTTCTTTAAATTGGCAGAACACACTTGTAAATCAAGCGTCTTGGTTCTTATATCCTGGGTTAACAAACTCAATCCAGGATTATATGTCTCTCAAGAGCCTCAAAATAAGAAGCCGGGGAGATGACTCAGCAGCATAAGTGCCTGCCTAGTTAGTCCAAGGTCCCAAGTTCTATCTCTGGCACCAACACACACACACACACACACACACACACACA
>NDGN011367650.1:0-34378 GCA_002564285.1 Tympanoctomys barrerae | reverse complement strand
GTGATCCTCCTGTTTTCAGCCTCCCAAGTGCTGGGATTACAGGTGTGTGCCACCACGCCCAGTTTCAGTCACCATCTCAGTGCCCCTGGGGGGTGGGGTGGGGTCAGCACAGCACACCGGGAGATTGAACTCTGGTCCCTGCATTTGCCTAAGCAGGTGCTTTAATTCACTGAGCTATCTGGCTGGCCTGAGCCTTTTGTTTTTCAATGGTCCTGTAGGTTGAACCCACAGCCTAACACTGAGTTTTATCTCTAGCCCTTGATTTGAGACAGTTCTGAGACGTTGCATCATTAAAAACTACGAACACTGGGCTCAAACTTGGGAGCCTCCTGCCATGGATCCCCCAGAGCGCTGAGATTATGTGTATCACCACGTGTGGCTTACCTCTCGGTCTAGACTCAAATGTACAATGATCTTTCCCTTCCTTTCCTCCTGAGTGAATGTACTCCTATGCTGCCCTTCACTGTCCAGTGCTCCTAAGTAATCTCTCATCTAATGTCACCTTTCAATTGGGATTAGAAAGATAAACAGAATAATCTTTGTGATCAGAAAGAACTAGACATCAAATTCTCCTCTGAACTTCTTACTCAGCCTTGGGCAAGCTACTTAACCCTTTCTGGGCTTTAGTTTTTCTGTGTATAAAGTGGAAAGAACATATGTGAACTCTCAAGAGTTGTTGTGAAAATGTAACTAAAAACTCACATGGTAGCCAGAAGGTTTTCATTAAATATTAACCCCTCTCCCAGCCACATTCTTCCTTGCAAGAACACAGGGCACATCTAACATTCTGTATCCAAAATGATCAGTATGTTAAAGCTGGTGTGAAAGACTAAAGTAAGATTGGGCACTAGGGAGGAGGGACTAGGGACGGGTCTAGATCAGCAATGGTGAATCTTTCAGAGACAAATGCCCCAACTGCAACACCAAGTCCACTTATTTATTGCAAAGTGCCAACACAGTAATTAAACCTGAATACTGAGGTTTTCATTTAGGAAAAAAAACTCATACATTAGCATCTTTTGGTTTAAAAGAATATAACACGCATACCATAGATTATCTGCCACTGGCCTAGGGGCTTCTCTGGACAGAAAGGACAGGCCAAAGCCTGTCAGAACAAGGGGTCAAGAGTCAAGGAAAAGGGGCCAGGGAGATATCTCAGTGGCATAAGCCCCTGCCTGGCAAGTGCAAGGTCCCGAGTTCAGTCCCTGGTACTGCAAAAAAAAAAAAAAAAAAAAAAAAAAAAAAAATTAATAAATAGAGTCAAGGAAAAGACTGGCCAGAGTGGAAACGTGCATCATCTGCTTATTTACCATAACTCACTGCATTTATAACACACCAGCAGCCACCGGTGGGTCAGAGGACAGGACAGCACCCTGGAGAGATGAAGTCAGTGTAAGTAAACACATCAGACAGACATGACAGAGGAGCAGGTGCCCAATGTGAGCACAGAGTGCAACAGGGAGACACTGGACTCCATGAGCGAGGTGTATGGGCAGGCATAGTCCATCTTTTGTGGACCGATGAATCAACAGCTATGTGGGGGAGCCACAAACCTCTTCTTACATAACTGAGCCTAGAGCCCAGCCCTGTGCTAGACACAGATAGAAAAATACCTAAGGAGGTGAGGTAGATAGGTTCCTATGTGACACTGTGACCTCACTGTGGGATGAAATTTATTACAGAGGAACAAAAAAAGGTACTGGAGAGCATCACATTGTTGGTGAGCAGATGGTCAGGGGCTTGGTGGGGTGGGCTGGGCCTGGAGTGGGCTATGGGTGAGTTGGGAGATGCTTCTCAATGGATGAGGGCCAGATGGGCCCCCAGAGGTAGCCTGGGCAGGTGGGACAAGGAGGGGACAATACAGTGGTAAAGGCCATAGAGGATGGGAAAATCAGGCTATATGGGCTCTGAGATGACAGGACTAGAGGGGTGGAAGGGACAGGCCCATCCCGTGGTGAAAGTGAGCAGGGGCAGGGTGGGAGGGGTGAGAAGAAAACCCGCATCTAAAGAAACAGATGACTGTAAAGATCCAGTGCCTGTGAAGTACCGTGCTGGAGACATGACAGTGAGTGACACCCAGTGCCAGCTCTTGTGGGTTCACAGGTCAGCGGGGAATGCTGACCATCAATACAGTGAGCAGAACCTCTGCATGAGGAGCCGCGACAGAGGAGCAGCTGCTGGGAGCCAGGCTTTCCTCAGCACTTGCTGTTCTCTATCTCCACAGCGGTAAGGGACAAACAGAGTAAGAGGAGGTCAGCTCCTTCCAAGTATCCCACAGTGGCTGGATTCTCCTTTTTCAGAACACTTTAAGAAACTGGGTATATACATAGGTGCCCATTTATCCAGAATGAGGTTCTGCCTGCCTGGAGGAGGGCAACAGATTACATGATCTTTTATAAATGGTTTGCTGCTCATGAGTCCCCATTCCAATTCAAGTGTACAGGAAACGTGGCCTGACTAAGGGAACAACAGAGGAAGGGAAGAGGCAGGGGCTTAGGAGCCCTCTCAGGAGACTGGGTGTGGTAAGGCCCTGGACTCCAGAGGAATGGGGAGGAGTGGGGACGATTCCTCCAGCATGGATTATAAAAACCCTAAGAAGGAAAACAACACATGCTGCTTTCTATTCCACTTTCTCAGCTGACTGCATGGTTTTCTGTGAGAAAAATTTTATCCATGGCTTCAATTTGAAATATTTGCTAGATTGTACTTTTTAAAGTATACACAGATGCAACAAAATACTAACATGACAAAATCAAAGTAGAGTTCAGTTCAACCACCACTACCCTTGCAACTCTCCATTTTACTCCTGCAAGAAGATACACTGATGTAGTCAAACACTGGAAGATGCCACCTCCTTGAAGAAAGGATGCAGGAAAGGCTTGGACGTTATGGACACTCTCCTGGCCCTAATCTAGTTCTTCTACTTAAGGCAATCAGTATCTCTTTGAAATAACGGCCTATCTTTTAAAAAATCAGGCAAGAAGTTAAGTAACAATAGTTTCTCTTCCACCTTTGTTTCCATGGGTTAGGAGGAGGGGGAAACAGCACAGATTATACCAAGACTATGGACCAGTTCCTCCTATAGAAGACCAGTTTGATGCTTACCTTGATGCTTAGGACATGCTAGGCTTACAATCACAGAGGAAAGAGGCTTTCGAATAATCATACAATTCAAATAACAAAGCAATGACGAGGACTGCTTAAACATCACCTGGAAGGACCAGGTATAGGGTTTACTCCTCAGCAGGGTTCCCAGAACTGAGAGATCTAGCTAAAAATCTTCCAGTCATCTTCTCTTTAGAGCCATTAGTTCATGAATTAGCTACACAAATAAAGGCAGCACCTTGGTCCTGTGTGCTCACGGAGGAAGCTGCTGCACAGCACCGGTGTGCGGCAGGTACAGAGCACCAGTTTGCATCCTGTCCTGGGGACGCTGTGGTTGGCCAGTATGTGGCTCTGATGGTCACAGCACGAGGTCTAGGGGCGAATTCCTGTTGGCCACGGGAATCCTGGCACTGTGGGGGTGGCTGGAGCTGCCGGTTTACCAGGAAACCAGTCCTTCCTCATTAAGGTCATGGCTCCCCAAGGTCCTGGGAGAGCAGGAAAGCGAAATGGCCCTCCTGGGCACTCTTCCTCCAGCTGCTCCAGCTTCTCCTTGGGCACTCTCTGCCATTTACCCCTTGCTCTCTTCCGAAGAAGCATCTGGAAGTATCCAGAGCATCCTCTAAATACTGCACCTACTCAGTGTCCCCCAGAGTGCAGAATGTTCTCACAACATCGCTCAGTTCTTTCTCCCGTGGTACAGATTCAAAGCTTATTTAGCACTAGTGTGGCACAACCTAATTTATTAAGCACTAGTGTGGCACAACCTAATTCTCATCCCCCCAAAAAATGTATGTCAAGACTCTCACTTGGCATGTAGATATATATGTTCTTCTGCTTGTTTCTATCCAGGAGCTAATACATTTGTAACAAAACTGACAAAGGAGGTTTTGAGGAAGCTGCCTGTGGCATATCACTGATGTGTTTCATTTTATAGAAACGCGGCTTTCCTTTCTGCTCTCACCTCAGTAATTTTCTAAACATTTCTCAAAAGGCAAGCTGCCTCCTTCAGCAGGCAGGCCAAGGACACGCTGGCACCTCCTCCCAAGGTTTGGTTGGAGTGGAGCTGTGCAGTGATCCCGGGCTCTGGCCGGGCGCCTGGCTCAGCCTGCCTCGCTTTCCAGCGCTGTGACCTCTGGCAGCCCGAAGCCTCCCTGTGCCGTCTCTTTATGTCTGAAATAAGCAAGCCATACTTGAGAGTTTTCCTGTGCTCAACAGTGAGACGACCCCAAAATACGATTTTCAGTTTGAGGCTGGTTTCTGCTCTGGACCTCACCTAAAGGGTTTTAGCCATAAGCCCATGTGAGGAAAGCAGGCCTGCCAAAAAAGGAACATTTTGAATCACTCAAAACCATTAAGAATGTTGGCGCTGACTTCAGAAAGGCAGGATAAACACACCCGTGCCCAGCGGGAACACACTTACTGGACTCTGCCTTTTTAACTCATCCGTGCCTGAGTGCTTCCCAAGGCCCTCCAGGTGGCCCTGGTGATGTCCTGCCAGGCCTGGTGTGCAGCTTTCTCAAAGGCAGAGGGCACCTGGTGCAGGGCCCAGTGCTCAGCAATCTTTCCGTTTTCTCAGCATGTGAGGCTGACTTTTTTGTGACCTCTATCCAAAAGCAAGTAAATTCTCTCACCTCCCCCAAGAGGTTACAAAATAAAGAATATAAAGCTTTCTTTCCTTCAATGTCTTTTTGGCCCCAAACATACTCCTTAATCCAGTGAGTCTACAGATTCTTTTAACCAGAATGGATTCGAGAACTGCCCTGCCTCTAACTTCCAAATGTGCTTTAACTTAGCTTTTACTGACCTAAAAGCATAAAGGGTGAAGGAAACAGAATTTGGTCCAGAACTGTACAATCTGCCTGAGTGCTTCTGCCTTAGTAAGACCAAGAAAACTTTTTGATAATCCTTATTTTTTTATACATACTCATGCAAAGCAAACAGAAAAACACAGGAGTAAACGCCAACTTCTGGGTCACGGTTTACAGCACATTTTGCAACTAAGTACTGTACTTGAATTTACTGGTCTTGCTGAAAGTCCTGGTGAGCTGGGGAGGCCTCACATGTGTGTAGACACCCAGTGCTGTAAATGGGCATATAATATGTGCAGTCAAAAAACATAACTTTGTTTTTTGTTTTTTAAGTTAGCAAAACTCATACTTGGAAAGCAAGAGACCTGGCACTATTTTCTCCCACTTGAACATTTCCAGTGATGACAATGCAGCTATTTCTGTTTTGTCAGCATGCAAGGCTGACTTTTCTATGACCTCTATCCAAAAAAGCGGGTAAGTTCTCTCACCTCAAGACGTTACACAATATAGAATATAAAGCTTTCTTTCCTTGAGTGTCTTTGTCCTTCAATACATTTGTATTCAGTCACCCATCACCAGACATTTTTATGACTTCATTAGAAATGAGTAAGCTGGTGGTATTTCCTAAGGGTTATTATTCACTTGTGAAATGCAGAGAGCTTTTTGTTTTGTTTTTTGGAAAATACTGATCAGCTGAAATGACTGGGTGGTCAGGCGTGCACGTTCTCTTATATAGCTTGATAAAGGCTTATTTTTCCAAGGCAAAGAACGATGTCACAGTTAACACACTGTCTCAGACTGAGGTCATCTCTGTTGGTGGGTTACATGAGCTAGATGTATTTATCTTTTAAAAAATCTCCTTTCAACAGCAATGCTATATTTTTCTCTTGACATGAACAACAACAAAAAAAATTAATTAAAAAAATGTTCATCACTGTGCCTACAAGTAAAAATTTTTCAAAAATACCCCAAACCCCATTTTCACATTTCCTAGACTTTCAAAGGTTTATACATCTCTCCATGTCATGCTATCCCTTAAGTTTCTTAATTCACAAGTTCAATAGTTCTATAAAATATTTTAAAACTCACTTTGTTTTCCATTTTTCAAAGGGTAAACTGTAAGTAGGTCTTCTTGGTGTATTGAAATAAAATGATGGACGAGGGCCCATCACTGTAACTGTGGGATGAACGTCTTTGTGCTTGGCCAGAAGCCCACTTTCTCTTTGCTCTCTTCTGGGTGCTGCACTGAAAGGGCCCTCACAGGCACAGAGGCTGGGGAGAGGCCTCCTCACTGCTGTCCGGTTCCAGTTTGCCTAGGACGGCCTGGCCAGGGCACTGATCCCAGGGCAGTGACTCAGCTCAGGAGGACCACCTGCTGCGTGGGTGTTGCTGTCTTCCAGGTCACCAGAGTCACAAGGGCAGAGGGACCAAAGGAGCAAAGAACAGCTCAGAGCCTGGGCAAGGGCAGCACCAGAGGGAAAGGCTTCACTTACAGAAAGGAAGAGCCTGCCCTCAAAAGTGCAGGGCCACCACAGGGTACTGGCTGGCTTCCCACCTGGAGCCTGAGCTTCTGGGTTCTTCCCAGGAGCCTCAAGGGCACAAGAAGGAAACCAAGTGAATGCCCAAGAGGAAATGCAGGCAGGGACAGAGCACCTTATGTCTTTAAAGGGAAAAAGATGACCCTGGAAAATCTTTCTCAAAACATCTTTCCTAAGTTGCTGTGGTCTTCTGAAGTGGCAAATGGTGCTCTGGCTGACTTCAGAGCGCTCTACCCTCCTCCCTGTAGATTAAGCCTGTTCGCCAGAAAACTGGTCTGCTGCCATGCCTGTCTGCCGTAGGATTCCCTCCCTGCCTGGCGTGGACGCCTAGCAGTTGCCAAGGCAGAGCTCTTCTACTTGGAACTGTTTTTATTGTTTGACCTATTTTCAGTCTACAAAATCATTTCTGTCCAGTTCTAATAATTCTCACTTGCTCTATGAAGACTCTAGGGACCCATTCCGGCACTTCACCCCCTTCTGAACCACAGCATTTATATCTTAATGATTTTAAGGCAACTCATGTTCCCAGGCCCTACAATGTATTAAGTGCTTTCGGTCAATGACAGACAAGACACATACAACGTGTCAGATACTGTGTGTGTTGGTAGGACTACAAAGGAAAAAGGTGACAATTACAAAGGACACACACATGACCAAACGGCCTCCCAGGGAAGGTAAGGGACAAGCATTTTACAAGGGTACATGTGGCTCCTTGGGGGAGTGGCCAGAAAGCAGCCACTTCTGCCCACAGGATCAGTGAAACTCCATTGTCCAGCGCTGGGATGTTTAGAGGAAGGATCTAGTTTAAAGGAAGAACAGGGTAGACTGGGAAGGGCAGTGGGACAAGCCACTATATCACTGTATCAGGGCCCATGCAGGCTAAATCACATAGCACCTTCTCTTTTGCAGTTTGGGGCTGGAAGACCCCATCAAAGGCCATGAAGGATAGGCTAACTACCGCTGATGCCCCACAAGTAGCATAGAGTTGAGCCCTTTTTGAGAGAGGGGTAGACAGCAAGGTGGTTCTGGGACAGCGGTTTATAGGGAAAGGCACTTCTACCACATTACCCTGCCTGTTCACCACAGCATTCTCCAGCCACAGACTCGGCAGTTAGCCACACAGAGCCTTGTGACATGTTCCTCACTGCTGACTTGTTCCTTAACAGCTCCTACACTGGCACAGGACCAGGACCCTTCCTTTGATGGCTCCCATGGTAACCAGAACAGTACCTTATAGTCAAAGAAGCTCAACAAGCCACTTAAGTGCAATTTCACTATGTGCTTTTGCTACGGTGCCTGTCAAAGAAGTCATAACATCCACCAGCAGATCCTTGCTAAATCCTAGAACACGAAGGTAGTTTGGGTGTACATCAAGCCAACTGCAAAACAGCAGGGTCTCAGTCATTCTGCGAAGGCCCTGGATTAACAAATCCCCAACTTTTAGTTTTGAAACAAAAAGCATGTGACTGACGACCTTGGCAGCGTTGGGAACTGGATAGGGAGAGTAGCCCAGCAGTCCAGAAAGGACTGCATGAGCCCTGCTCCCCAGAGGGAGCACTGGTGGCCCCAGCCCCAGCCTGCAGCTCCTCCTCTGGTCACCTATGAGTTCACGGTGACATTTTCCTGAGTTCCATCACACTGACAAGAATCTCTGCCTGTTTGCACTCTCTCTCTCTCTCTCTCTCTCTATTCCTTCTAATAATTAGTGAGCAGCAGTCATGTGCCGGATGCTGTGCTGTCACACGGGGACCCAGAGACAGAAGATGGTCTCTACTCAAGCAGCTTGTGGAAGAGGAAAAATAACTTTTTATATTGCAGTGTGTTAAATTCTTTTTCCCCACTTTTCCTTTTCAGCTTCCCATTTCTTTGTTCTTCCACAAAAGGATCTGAGGCACACAGAGGGCAGATAGTAAGCTAGGCAGGTACCAGAAGCTGATATAGTGGAGAGGCATTCCTGAGGAAGGGATTCTCTCAGGTAGACTGTTACCAGCCAGGAAAAAGAGCAAGACAAAAAAGCAGGTGCATATACAGCCCATGGTAGGGGGTGGGGACAGCTGAGGAGCTCCAGAGAGTGGAACCTGAAGCATAAGGACTCAAGAAAGAGCTTTTTGTAGGGGACAGTCAGATTTGGTTTTCAGGAAGATCAGACTGCAGGCAGGAAGAGAATCTCATGGGGAAGGCAGAGACACTCGGTCAAGGAGACAAATGCATAGGTCAGAGATGCCAAAGCAGAGATGTTAAGCCTTGGAAGTGGGATTGATGTGTGTAGTGTGTGTTATGAAGATAGGCCTTTGTCAAAAGCCTTGTAAAATTAGTGTGGGGGGTGTGATGAAAAAATATGGTGTGTTTACAATGAAAGACACATTACTATCAGTCCCTTCCAAAATATTTCTTACTTCCAACACTCACCCTATCCTTCTTGCCACTTTCTGTAGCAATTCGGGTAATCTTCCTTCACAAATGTCTTCAGTTGAACTGTCATGGCTGCCTCAGCTTTCTGAGTGGACACAAAGCATTTACCTTTTGTGGTAATTTTTACTAGAGGAAGAGCCAGAAGTTACACAGTGCCAGATTCGGTGAACAAGGCAGATGAAGGGGCCGCTGAGATAGTTCAGTGGACTAAAGTGCCTACTTAAGACAAGCTTAGGGAAGCCCAGGGACCACGGTTCAATCCCTGGCACTACACCAGCTCTGTCCAGCTCTGTCCCTTAGGCATGGTGAGTGGACCAGAGTCTGGGCATAGTGATGCACGCCTGAAATCCCAGTGCTGGGGAGGTCTGAAAACAGGAGGATCACTATGAGTCCGAGCTGTGTAGTGAGACCCTGTAACAACCAAATACATAAAAAAATAATAATAAGGCAGATGGAGACTCACCTCCACGTTTTGGTGAGCCTGCCTTTGTGCTGGATGGCACGCAGCAGCGGCAGCAGCTTCCATGCGCTTTTGATTACACCTCTTAAGGACACAAAAGAGGATTTCTAGAACTGCTGTAGAAAGTGGCAAGAACAATGGGCTAAGTTTTCTCAGAGTATTTTGAGGGTAATTAATGGTAATGTGTCTTTTCCTGTAATACATTTAAATGTTTTCAGGTAAATACTTTCACTGTGTTTTTGGACCGTATTCTGTTTTTCACACAGCAGACATGACAGACACTGGCCACGAGGTGGCAGCCTCACATAGCCACTGCTGTGGAGAATTGGCGCCCACCTGGGAGAACAGGCTTGCTGCCACCCAAGGCAAATCTCTGTGTCCATTTCCAGAATTCCAAAGGACGCAGGAGCACTCTACTTGCTCCACAAGCGCACGGCTATCCCAGAACAACTCCCAGAGAAAATGCAGTCAGTGGGCCTGGAGCAAGGAGCATAAACAGTAGCAAGGCCTCCAGGTCCGAAACCCTCGAGGTTGAGCAGGAAAAGCTCTTGCCCAGATACCACCGTCAGGCAGAACCCCTGAGGAAGAGCCAGGCCCAACACGGAGGGCAGGGGACAGCCGCTGAGAAGCCTCTGCATCCCCATTCCTCGCACAGGCCAGCTGCTGTTTGAAGGGCTGTCGCTGCCGTGTACAAGTGAAGCAAGCAGGCTGCAGGACACGCCCCCGGGAGGTGACCACCTGATCCGGCTCCACCGCCTGAAGGGCACAGAGGGCCCACTGCACCACCTGGGCCTGTCCCTCCCTCTGACTGGCTCTTGACAGAACGTGCTACCATCTATCATTCACAATTCAGAGGCAAAGAAACTAGGAGAGAGGGAGGGAGGGAGAGAGCAAAAGAGTCCATGACCTGGACCAGCACACCTGGATCCATCCTAGGAGAGGTAGGTGTTTCACAGACAACTTATTCCATCCCACAACAGCCTTACCAGGAGGCACTGACCACCCCACCTTGCAGCTTAGGGAGTAGAGCCCAGACATGTGGCCTCCTAATCCTACTCCAGGGCTCTGGCACACCCTTCCAGGGATGAGGGTGTTCCAGCAGCACCAGGGTGGTCAGCAAGGATGGCCCACCCAGCCATCACGTAGCAGGTGAAAGGGGAGGGGTAAAACCCTCTAGGAGAAATTAATTTACAGGTTTTCCATCACATATCAAAACTCTCCTACTTTCAAGTGATTCCAGGCAGCATCCCTTGCATTTATCACTTTGCTTAAATTATTCTTAATTAAAAACCTCTCATATACTTTTAACTAACATTGTCAGTGGCTTAAATTGGAGCAACTAAAAGTATCTTAGAAATCCCACTGCTGTGAAGCCAGGGCCTCTGGGCATGCTGAATCCCCCAAAGAGGAAAGGAGCAGCGAATGCAGTGGGCCACACCTGCCAGCCAGGGCTCCTGGGCTGCCGCAGCTCTGAGGAAGGGCCTGGTCCCTGGACTCAGCATAGCACTCCAGCCCTCCTGGGGGATCCTCTCATGTCACATATCAGACCAAAGGGATGGTGGACACCACGCCCACAGGTGAGTGATGTTGCAAAGGTGCTTCTCTATCATGCTAGCACAAACCATTCAGTCCTCAGGAATATTTTATGGTAGAACATAGCAGGATATCTTACACATGGAATTAAAGTATATGCTGCCGAATCTCCCACCTGGAATGATGGGGTGGTGAAGGAATGAATGTTTCAAATCAGCCCTGAAGAGTTAAAACTATCCTCCACTTCTCTTTTCATCTGTCTGGTCACTGCCCCAGATGCAGGCTCAGCATAACCTTGTCCATGTCACCTATGAACTGCTATTTTCCTCCACTATTTTTTTTTATGCCTGTGATACTGAGGATTAAACATACAGCCTCCACAGTGACCTGCATTCCCAGGCCCTTTTTATTTTGAGACAGGGTCTCATTAAGTCAATATGTTAGCAAAGCTGGGATTGAACTTGTGATCCTCCTGCCTCAGCCTCCCAGACTGCGGGATTACAGACACCATGCCTGGCTTGACCTCTACTTCTTAACTAGAACATTAGTTCTATAATACTTAACATAAGTATTCTTATTTCTTCCTCAGACAACAGTACAAGGAGGTTACCAGTTGGGGTATTATCAAAGAATTGCTGTTTAAGGTTAACTTCTTTTGACTAGCAAACTATTTAAACTACAGACTGGCAATATGACTAACCACTGAGACACAGCTAAATGTCTGCACAAAAATCCTGTAAGATACTCAAACAAATAAGATCATATAAAGGGAGCCAGGCCTGCTGATGTACTCCAGCGACCTCAGCTACTCCAGAGGCTTTCATATGAGGACCACAAGTCTGAGCCCAGCCCCAACAACTTCGTGAGGCCCTGTCTCAACGATCTTATAAAAGGGGGCTGGGGATGGAGCTGGGAGGCAGAGTTTCTTCTAGCACAAGGGAAGCCCCGAGTTCAGTCCTTGATACTGAAAGGGGATAAATGAAGGAGAAGAAAAAAACCCACACAGCTTGTAAGGGGAACCTTCTGTATAACATGCCTTGTGAACAAGCAGCTCTGACCTCTTGCAGTTCCAAAGATACTCTAAACACGATTGCACAATCTGTAACCTTGAACAAAGCTCAGCCTTCCCTGCCAGCACTCTGCTGCAGCCACCTGTCCCTACAGGTAGTAAAAGATTAGACACCCAGAGCCAGTGTTGACACAACACTCTGGGCCTCTTCCTTCCACTGCTCCCACCCCCAAGTGGGATTTTACTGCTGCTGCAGTAGAAGGTGAGAACTTGGAAGGGAGCACAGAACAGCAAGAGACTGGAGGTGCAAGAGCACATGGAGAAAGACTTGCTCTGGAGGTTCCACGAAGGGGCACCTGAGTGTAGGGGCTGCCTGAGTGTAGCAAGTGGCAGGAATCCTCACAGGGCCCATGGAACCCAGAGGTCTGCGTCTGAGGGGTCTCAGGACAGCAGACCACTGTGTGAAGCTACCGCATGACTTGCAGAGGGGTCCCTCATGCCAGCCACCTCCCAACAAAAAAAAGCAGTTCTATTTAATTCCACGGGCAATGTTTCCCAGGTTGCTGGCTCCCACGACACAGGGTTCCCCGTGCCTTTTGTCCTACTATTCTATTTCATTTGAGGCCATTTCTCCAGCCTCTCTACATTTGCCACATGAAACACAGTAGAGCCCAGTCACCTTGGTAAGGAAGGGATTCCAGTGGTCCCTCAGGCACACGGTCACGTTTCCAAGCACCTAGCTTCAAGCTACCTGTAATTTCACTGTCTATCCTTGTTCATTCCCCTCAACAAGCAAGAGCTGCAGGAAGGGGGAGGCACTCACTTCGGCGCAGGGCCGTGGAAAGAGCCTGGAAACTCCCAGGGGCTCAGCAAGAGATCCCATGAGACTCCTAAAATGGAGGGGGCCTCCCCAAAGCCACCGTGCCTTCATCTAGATCCTCAGAAGCCATACTTGTTCTTTATATCAGGGCCTTTAAAACATGTTGCCGCTTACACCTGATGCCCTTGCCCCAGCCCCTCCACCGCCATGTTTCTTGCCCCCTCAGCTAAGGACAGCCACCTCCTCAGAGGACCCCTCCCACTGGTGCCTTCCTCCTCCTAGCGGCCTCCACCAGACTGCACTGCTGAGCATCTGCTCAGGTCTCACAGTGACGGTGACCGTGCCTGCTTCCCCATCGCTGTATCATGTCCTCGGTGCTAACCGACACTTGGCACACAGCAGGCACTCAGTAAGTGGAAGAACAACAGCGTCAGCCTACCCTGACCTCGTCAGGTTGCTCTGATCTTTGCAATCCCCAAGGAGACTCTACTGGCATCCCTGTCTCCTCCTGACCTTGCCACCCCACTGGAGAGACCATGCTAAATGCAGGTGGGGCCTCTTACTATGAAAGTCTACAAATAAAAGTTCAGACTGATAACAAATAATGGCTGAAGCGACCAGTGACCTTGGTCTCAGCTTCCACTGTGGTGGAAAAATTCGTTTCTCTATAAAATTCAAAATTTCTCCTTTCAACATTACCACAGGGTCCTAAAACAGAACACAGGCAAGTATTAAGTGTTGACTTTTTTTTCTTTTTAAGCATTTAGGAAACATTGCCCAGCATCTCTACTTACACCGTATTTTTCGGGTTACCTGCTTATGAAAATCCATACCCAGCTCAAGGTGTTCAAAGATGCTTCCAGCTCACTTGTTTCCACCCTGCTCCCTGCGGGCCTGTGGCGAACACCACCCTGCTCTGTTAATAAGATCTGTTCAGCTGCTTAATTGCACAGCCCGTCCCAGCCAGAAAGCTCTCTCTGGCCTCTTCCGTGCCAAGCTCACCGGCCGCCCACGCACATTCCCTGGCTTGGCTCTCACTGCCCAGGCACACACACCTCCCACCCCGGTCACTGCTCACTTGCAAATAGAACTCTCATCTTCCTCACTTTGTTCAGCCCCTTTATCTGAACTCTCAGGGCCCTGGCCCTCCACTTTATCAAAAGCCCTACCCACAAGAAAGGAAGCAGCCAGGCTGACCTAAACACAAAAGATTCACTGTTGACACCTTGAAACTTGGGAAGGAGCCGTCACATATCCACTAAAGACTTTCATTGGCAATGTGTGGGGGTAGGAGGATGCTAACCAAGCAGGAGGAAAGGAAAAGAGAAACACTGAAACCTCTCAGTTCTCCCTTTGATTAGGAAAAGAATGACACACTGGTTCTTATCCTGGCTCTACTACTCATCCAGATAAGCTGATGCTTCCTTGTCCATGTGACAGGGTAAAGCAATCTACTTCCCAGAGTTACTGTGAGATTTAAATGAAGTAATGTATGAGAACACAGTTTCATAAGTGCTTAGGGCCCAGACACTGTATAGTTTTGTGTCTGTCACCAATATGTCATGTCTCTCTTTCATTTAAACATTTACAATGTGCCGTCTGGGGTATATTTACCCAAAAGTAAACACTACCCAATTCCTGGCTGTGAAAAGGCCAATGTAAGTGACGGAAGAGGGACAAACACCACCAGAAAGTTAGAATGCAATGTGCTGGGTATGCGCGTGCAGCGGAACCAGCCAGGAACCCCAGCCCTATCCTGAGGAGTCACAGACTCTTCCTAAAGGAAGTCTCATTGAAACAGTGCTCTGAGGGACAGTAGTGGCTGGCCAGGAGAGGCAAGTGGGGGACAGCTTCTGGCTGAGGGTGAATAAGACAAGCTTGGCTTTGTCTGGCTGGCTCAGAGATCACTGAAGAAACAGGCGTGAGTGAGGTGGAGCCCGAGCTATGAGGCCCCACACACTGAAGGCCTCTTGTCCCTTCCCTTATCCACAGGAAATCAGCTCTCCAGGATGGAGGCGTTACATAGTTAACCAAGTAACAATGATATCGCAAGAAAACAGATTTCTGGGGTCCTCAGTGCCTTGAAATTATGGGACCTTGACTCACCAGAAGGCACATTTATGAACTCCCATTTATTTCTAATAAGGAGGAAGGGGGATACTATCATGGATGGGCCATGCCAAGTTTCTCTCCTTTGGTGGATGGGACCAGTTGCTTGTTTAATTGCCTTTTGGAATGTACTCTCTTATAATCAAAGCATACTGGTTGGAGTCATGTGGGCAGGTGACGGCGACAGGCACCATTAATAAGCTGTTGCCAAGTGATCTACGACAAGGCATGGCATCAAAGTGCTCCTCTATGGGGGAATGTCTACTAATCGCTAGAATGTTAAAATTACCATGAAAGATAAAGAGAACTAAAGCAAGTTGAATGGTTTCAAAGAATAAAAATACCTCTAAAATATGAGGCATAAAACTGAACAGGATACAAATTCAAAGCCTAGGTGTGGCACTAGAAGGCTCTAATTTGAATTTGTCCTCTTCCACTTACTGGCTGTGTGATCTTCGGGGAAAAGATTTCTCCAGGACCCCTAGTTCCTTCCTATCTCTGAAACAGGTATCCCTAGGGCATCTACCACACAGGTTTTCTTACTACAGAGATAAGCAGTGTAACTGGTTGATTTAGTACCTGGACACAGGCTGTTGTTCCTAATCCCTTGTACCCGTTTTGAATCAGGCCCCTCTCTTGACTACAGTTTGTGTGGGGGAAGCATAAGAGACTTGAACACAGAAGTAAGTTATCCCTGTTAACCTAACCCCACAGCACACAGGCCACAGGAAACGCAACCGCAGTGACCTACAGTCCTGGGTTAGTCATGATTAGCACGTGTTAGGTCACAGTGAACTGACACTTTATCACATGATAGTGATATTTCAGTTTCACATGAGAGCACCCTGAGAGAAATAAGTACACTAAAGCACCTTGGAAAATATCCAGGATCTGTTTAAAACACTGTTCAGTGGCCTGTGGGACTATACTTTTGGTTTAAGTCCAGAAACTAATACACTATTAACAGTTTTCTCTTTACAGTTCATCTTAAAATTTAAGGCTGTACCTCAAATATGTTTCACCTTACTAACCTGTTATGTAATCCTGGTAACTATGAAGATAACCAAACTCAACTTTACATTTTCTTTCTCTCTCTCTTTTTTTTTTTTTTGCGGTACCGGGGATTGAACTCAGGACTTTGTGCTTGCCAGGCTGGCGCTTATTCTACTGAGCTATCTTCCAGGCCCTCAATTTTACATTTTCATCTGAACTCATTTGTAAATTTTTGATCTTTTTGTTGTTGTTGTTGCCATTTTAACACTTTAGAGATAGACGTTCCATACAGGTGCGGCTCACTAGAAAGCAGTGCTCCTGATGATACCTGTCTTAGGTTCCCTGCGTAACATCACGAGACCTGGGCAAGTGTCTCCGTCCACTCCACTGCCCTTATGGTCTCACAACTTCACTTCCTACAGATCTAACCTGGAAGCTAAATTTTAAGACTAGCTGTGGATTTAGAAGATGATTCATAAACTCTCTGCATACCAGGGGCATGAGTGGTGGAAAGAGGAGGTTCTTACAGCACTTACAGAAGTCTTCTTTATACTTTAACAGTAGGGAAAATCATAGGTTAGACTAAGAGTTTTGTATCTGTCCTCCCTTGCTCCTGGCGAATTTTAAAAAGTCAAATAAACTCGATCCTTTTTGAATCTTTGGAAAGTTACAGGCAGCCCTGGGCTGGGAGACATGAACATGATGGAGACTGCTGGCCCAGGGGACCCAGTGGTGGACAACAGGGTGGCAAGGAGACAGCTGCCTTTGCAAAGGCCTGAGAAGCAATGAGCAGACTCTTCAGGGGGTGTAAAAGTAAAAGAGAACGTGGCAACAACAACAATAAAAATGCAACAAAAAATATTTTCTTTTCCTGAAATGCATTCTATCAAGCAGAATGTTCTTCTGAACACTGATATTAGGTTTTATTAAATTTTTTTTCTTCAGTATAATCATCCTAAATGTTAAAACACTCATTGACTAGACTTCTAAAATGTGATAGCATCATTCAGTAAAGCAGCGGGTGATTTAGAACTGCAGAGACACCAGGCCTCAGAGTGAGTCTCCCAGAGGTCCAGGGGGGGAATGTGTTTAGTAAGGAGCCAGTTACCCACCAAGCTTCCTGCCAGCAAGACTGCTCCTCTGGCCAACCGCACACGTGCTCGCCCATTTCTTTCAGGGGAGTCACATCTAAGAGCTATAAGAGTCTAACCCTAGATCTTGAGTCTGGGGATCATCAGTATTGTAATACCCTGGAAAAGTACTCTCCAGAAGCTGAAAAAAGTTACCTTCCCATATTTCTGAGAAAGGGGTGGGCACTGACCTGCATCTTTATAATGTGATACATCCGACTTATTTTACGGATAGAAAATGGAAGTCTTGAGGGTGGAAAAACAGTACAAAAATTAACCACAGCTGAAGTTCCCAAAGAGACTGAAGCTGAGCCCTTCAGTGCAGGTTGTAACATTTTCCCATCTGTCTAATCATATGAGGAAGATGTGGTGGGTCACTCCCCGCAGGGCACCATTGCAAGCCCAGCTCTAAGTTAGGATGCTAGCAGCCTCCAAAAGCCCATGCAAGCCTGTGGAACCAAGGCTGGACTGTAGCGGGAAGCTCCGTGACCTCAGATGCACGTGGCCTGTCCCTCACTGTGAGGCAGAGACACACAAAGACGAACACCAGCAGGACCAGCTTGCTGTACTGACCAACCAGCCTTCCTGCCAAGGGAAGAGTGTGACAGCAGCACACAGGAAGTGGTCTGACTATGACAAAAGTCTTTCAAAGCCCACTCCCAGAGGTGGCCCCTGTGGCTCAGGCAGCCCACTTGCCAGTTTGGGCCTGGCCTGCATCCCAACATCTCTAAGCCTCCTAGGCTTTTTCAGTCCTTTCTTGAAGGTACTCTCCAGTTCCTCACATGCCAGTAAAAAGTAAATGTAACATTAACTATAATGCTCTTCATAGGAACTGTTAGAAAACCAAATCTATCTTTGT
Organism: Tympanoctomys barrerae; assembly: GCA_002564285.1. NCBI lineage: Eukaryota > Metazoa > Chordata > Mammalia > Rodentia > Octodontidae > Tympanoctomys > Tympanoctomys barrerae. The sequence goes on along the minus strand of NDGN011367650.1, from coordinate 16,602 downwards.
GAGTAAAAAATCATAACCTTTAAGAAACAGGCTATAGAGTTAAAGTAACCAAAAAATATTTTTGCAAGTAGTCTCTCTTGGTAAGTATTGTGCTATTCATAATCTCATTGTAATAATAATCTAAAAACTTCCTAGAAATCAAACTTACACATTTAAAGAAATTTTAATCAGGGAAATTTCTTTTCATATTATACTCTGAAATTCAAATGATGGATAAGAGCGGGTGAAGAGTTATTACATAAGTAGATAATAAAGGAAAACTAAATTGTAGAACCCACATCTGTCCTTCTGTCTATCACTGTAAAATTCATTTATCTTGACTGCATGCCTGAAATTTTTCATAATAAAATATTGGGAAAAGTGTGACATCCACGACTCATGATTACCTTCAGGTGAATTAACATTACTGTACAAGCTATTAGAACAGAAAATATAGGAAGTGCCACAAATTTCACGGGGAAAGACCAGTGACTCAACATACAACGGTGGGGAATTTAGTATATGAAAAAAAAATCCTTTTGGATTTTTGCCTCAGAGCTCCCTTTTAATTTACTGAGTTTCATATCAAAAATAAAAATTTCTTAAATTAGATGAATACTAATTTAGGAAGAAATTCCTCAGTCCAGGGTAATAGGTTTGGGCCATGGCTAGAAAATCACTTATTGAACACAGAAATCTACAGGCTCTAGATCAAGAATTCACAATAAGTCAAAGAAACTGCAAAGACTATCCAGCCCAAGCATTTTACACACACACACAATCTTACAAACTGTATTAATGAATCTTATGCCAGTAGAAAAATCTGGTGATGAGCATGGTCAGAACATTTAAAAAACAGAAAACAGCGAATGCATAAATACATGACAAAGGTTAAACTTTATTAGTAGAAATCTTAAAATACACAAACCTAATCAAGAAGGCATTCATTAAATAGCTGCTCAGTAACAACAATAATGTAGATTTTTTGTGTGAAGATTAATAAAAGATAATAGTGATGGTAAAGAGATGCTTAAAAGGACATATCTTATCTTTCACACTATAGACATTATTACCATGAATCTGTGACAAGGGAATCATAAAACAAATGCCTAGCATGCATGTATTTAAAAGGATAATTATCATAATATAAATTTTTTATAAGATAGTGAAACAGTGAATATAATGCACCATTACAATGTTTTTCAGACAGTTGTAAGAATACGGAGAAAAGAGTTAAAAGGTAAAATATAATAGCAGATTAAAGAGCCTGTCTTGGCAGACGCAGGGACTGGGATCTGATCTCCAGCATGCCATCCCGCCCCCGCCCCCGCCCCCAGGGTGCGCTGAGATGGTGATTGAGACTGGGCGTGGTGGCGCAGGCCTATAATCCCAGCACTTGGGAGGCTGAAAACAGGAGGATCGATAGGCGTCCAATCTGTGTAGTGAGACCCTGTACTAAATAAATAAATAAGCAGTAGAATATAAAGCTAAGTGTGTCAGTGTCCACTTATAATCCCAGCACTCAGGAGGAGAGGCAAGAGGATCACCAGTTTGAGGTCAGCCTGGACTATATAGAGATCATGTCTCAGAACACCAAAAAATTGACTGAAAATGGGATATAAAAGTGCCTGCACAGAACGATGCTCCTTCTGTAACTAGTGTGTGCAAATAAAAATATGATTATATAATTGTAACAGTATATTATTTCTTCTTTACATGTGAAGTCTAGTAAAAAGTCAGCTACACATAAGATGAGTTAAATGGTGGGGGGGGGGGGCTAGGGTGCAGGTCAAGGGTATGAAGTTTCCACGATGTGGGTGAGTGAATGGCAAGTGCAGCACCGGGACCCTAACGCCTCCTGTGCTGCATGCTGGGAATTTCCTTAAGGGAGACCTGCACACATTAATAGATGTACGTATGTCAAAATATATTATAAACCTTAAACACATATATGGAAAAATAAATAAAAATACACTTCATTACAATTAATGTTAGAAAAACTGCTACACACAAACATTGGAAACAGGTCTTCACCAAGTCAAGACCACCCTTGGAATGGCTGTCAGTACTTCTCTCACACTCCCCGCTCTGCCTAGGTGTACTCTAACATGTTCAAAGGCCACCCTATCTTCTCCACAAGCCGGTATCTCCTCTGACTTCGCATTGGGTGGTCTTGACACCTGGGCAGCGGATATCTCCCTTTGCCCTTCCCCTTCCCCACCTCCCACTCCCACCCGAATCTGTTGCCACTGGTGTCAGTACTGCTCTGCTGGACTAGGATCCAAACTTTCCATCTGTCTCCTCACTTTGCCTAACCTTTTCCCTCCCTGACACCCCTGCAAACTACTGTCTTATCTGTAGCCCAAATGATCTTTTTGAAGTGATGTCTGACCTTGTCACCCTCCTGGGTAGAAGTCTTAGGCAACCATAGCAGGGACATTAGACTTGTGTTAGTGGCTCTCCACCGGCTCCTGCTCTCCTCTCTCCTTTCCCGTGTCCACCACAGATCCACCCAGTGGACACCTTTGTACACTCTGCTCTGTCTCCCTGTATTCCATGCTGTGCCTGGCTGGTGTCTCGAGCCCCCATTGTGTATGCTGCTTTTATGTCCCCAGGTCACTAATCTTACACTGTGATTCTGGTTCTGTATCTATACCTCCTCTACCAGGACCTAGAAAAGTACAGGCCCTTCAGAGTCTGCTGAAAGAATTAATATGTAAATGTTCCTGCCATCTAAAACAGTGCTACCTATTCTCCACTTGAAAGACAGATTGAGCAGCTTTTGCCATTTCCCTCAGCTAGTCACTCAACTACTTGATCATTCTGGCAACTGAGACCATCTTCTTATCTATCAATCAGCCCGCCAATTTACTAGCTGCTTTTCTTCTGTCATGACAGTATCTCTTTAGTTGTACCTGAATCTATTTATTCCTGATGAGTCTATCACAAAAGCGATACTAACATCTCTAAACACAACAGTCACTGAAAGTTTTCCAAGTTACTGAACACAGGCGCTACAGCAGACTCCAGGAGTGTAACGACAAATCGTTAGTTATTAGTTAAAGCGTCCATCTGCAAGGAATCTTCCAGCCCTTTTCAGACTAAAAGCCTCAGTTACTTTATCTTTTCCTAGAAGGGTGTGTAATTTCTGTTGCTGTGTACAGTTGCCCAACATCTCCTCTTCAAATGTGACTCAAATTGGACAGGATGAGTCTGACTAATGTCTTATTTTCTTACCCTTTTATGCATATTCTCCTTTTAATACAACCAAGGATCATATGAGTATTTTTTTTTAAACTGTAACATCCTCTTAGTACTGACTTACATTCAGTTGATGAGCAAATGGAGCTTATACATATCTTAAAACTGGTTTTTCTTTTGAACTCAATCACCTTCTTTTATAAAGTCTGTCACCAAATTTCTTCTGCTAAAGAAGAATCATTTATTCTGTTTGTTACAATTGTTATGAATTACATTTCAGAAGTTCAGATGATTTGCAGCCCTACCCAATTTGGTAACACATACATGGAAAAGCAAACCGAAAGTGACTTCATAGTTTCATGTTGTGCAAAAGGCAAGGCAAAAATAGGTCTGTAACTTTTCTACCGGAACTCACAATCCCTTTACAACTACTGTATGTGTGATTAGATGCTGAGAGATTCTGGACTGTCAGTCTGCAGCTCCTGATAATATCACCCACCCTCTGTATTTATTTAGCATTAGTCATGTACTTTCTCCACCCTTGGTCATTTTCTCTGGCTGTATACCCTCTGCTAATGACCAGAGGATGACTTCTTTTGACCTGGGTGCTTCCCCTCCTTCCCAGAACTCTGGGAAGCCTAAGAACAGCAAGGAATAAGGGAGGGACTCAGTCCAGGTCAGCCTCCTTCACCTTTACTGAGAGAATGTCACTGGTTCACTGGGTCTGAGTGCCCCCCTAATGCAGGTAAGTGTTTGTGTAGGAGTGTGGTAAAACAAGCCACACTTCCCCTACAATCTCAAAAGGGTCTAGCCCCATGACCAGGATATGAAGGCCAATTCAAAGGCATTCCAATACAGCACAGTAACTGCCTAAATAGTGACAGTGTGAGAGACTCGCCCTTCTCCTCAGCCAACTTGCAAGAGAAGGAGAAATTCTATAGTAATTATACACCACTCATGTTTTGCATTAAGAAAGAACATAATCTGAGGGTGTGATATCCTGGGGAGGCTTTCCCCAGGATATGTGACATTACACAGAAGCAATATTCTAATGCCTCAAATAACCTATGTTTCCTCAGTTTCTGTTTCTATCCAAGTTCAGTGTATTTTCTTTGTCCTCTTCTGAAGCTTATTTGCTAACACTGGTGGAAAAGCAAAATACTATGAATCACAAGTATCTCTGCATATAAATATTACTTTACTAGCCCAAAACACATGCCTTTCATTAACTGTTAGTAATTGGGATTTTTGCTAATATGTGGCTATCTTTCCTACTTGTGTTTTAAAGTAACATTACCAAAAAAATAATTTGAATAAAAACTCAAGCTGTCTTACCAACGTGCCTCAAAAATGTATTTATCAAAATAAATCTCAATTCTTAATGTTCATAATTGTATACAGGTTATGTTATTATTTAGTGATGCTATTTTCCACCAGTAAATATGATAGGCATTAAAATTTACTAGGAAAAATATCTCCTTGAAGTTTTCCTTAGACAAAATGCCACTTAGGAATTAAGAAACAAGAACTGGTAAACATCAGAAATTTCTGTCCTGTGTACTCACGGTTGAGCAGGCACCAAGAGGACCCCCAAGCGCAGGCTGGACACGTCCTAGAAGCAGAGGATGGATTCCACTGGAAGGACAAGCCACAGAAGGACACCTAGTGCCAATGCTACCTTTCTCCAGCCCATCTTAACTGAAGGCTCGCCGATTTTGGAATCTTCCAGCACTAACAATAAAAACCACACTAGGTTGTTTTCCTAATTCCTATGAAATGAGTCAGTAGGTCAAACAACTTACCCACTCTGGAGAGAGAACAACTCTTTCAACTACACTCCATTTCCAGTAACCCTGCTTTCCTTCTCTGCCCCTGGATCAAAGTGCACCCAATAATTCACCCAGAACCCACCAGCTCCTAGCAGAGACTCATGGCGCATAAAGCCAAGTCTCCCTCAAGGACAGGTTTTCTTCTCCTCCGGAGGAAGAAATTCCATTTCCAAGTGACTTGCAGATCAAGTTTTTCCCCTTAAAGAATCAGCACAACTTTTTCTCTGTGAAGACCAGGTAGTCAGTTCTTTCTTCACACAAGAGGATGAAGTGATGCTTAAAATAAATAAAGGAAAAGCAGTAACTACTCTTCTAAAAGCCCCTGATAAACCACTTCCTCCTGTAAAATACCTTTTCCTCCTCAAAAGATCGAGTAGTCAAAAGATTCAATGATTACTCAATTAATCCATGTTCTTAAGAACCCCTCGGGGTCTCTGTGGTCCCGCGGTTCAATCCACTGTGTTACATAAAGTAGAAGTGTGTAAAAGCTTGCTAGCCGTTGTTTAAATCCATGACTCAAGACGATGAATACTACTTTAGCAATAATCTTCAGAAACTACCACCTACTCACCGAGGATAACATTTCTCATAGTTAGCGATCTTCTGCATAGGAAATCACCAGCTACTGGCAACGAATCCATAATTCCAAGAACTCACTCATGCAGGCAAATATAGGGACATACGACTCTAAGCAGAGGTAGAGAGATCTGCTGTGACACTTCTTCGGGAAGAGACTGGAAATACTTTTGCTTTCTCTATCGACAGTACTTTCATTCTTTTTAAAGACAAGGTTTCATTTTGATCTTGAGAAATTCTGTGAGATCAAACCACCAACTGAAAACCTGCCATTATAAGTGAGGGATTTCACAATTCTCATTCCCCAAAAATGTGGCTATTCATTTCTGGAAGTGATTCACTGAAAAAGAATCATTGTTGGGGGTGAAGACAGCATTAATTTTTGGGAGCCAGCCTGCTGAGAAGTGGGCAGGAACCTCAGACACGGCTGCCACGCGCCTTGCCGACCCCACTGCAGCTCCCCACAGCATCCTCCCTAGAGATGACACAAAGTGACCAGTCTCCTCTCGTAGTTCCCTCAGGAGACAAAACCTCCTTGGTCTCCGCACCCTGCCTTGAGTCTCCTGCTCTGAGGGCCATTGTCATAAATCCAAAGGGCGGCAGCAGCACTCTCCACCTGTCAGCTCTCAGTGGCTGGTGAGTAACCAGCATATGGAGACCCACTTCCTGTGAGTACTTCCAAAAGACCTTATGCTATTTCCTTAAAAAAAAAAAAAAAAAAAAAAAGACAGTGGGGAGAAAAGAAAGCTACTCAGGGAGAAGCAACTCTGCCAGCAAAGCTAAAAGCAGGCAACGTGATCACTGTTTACCAGCCACGCCTAGTTTTAATTTGGTTTCTTAACCCCTCTGTAATTAAGACAGCCAAAAAGAACAGAATTGGGAGGGGGGAAAATAAAAGACATTTCACAAATGCTTAGGCCTTCTGTGCGCGTGACTAGAAAAGTAATTTTAAGATTCAAGTGAACTGATGTGAAGCTGGTCAGAGCATTAACCCTTCCAGAAAAGAGAAAGTTGCTTTTGTTTGGCCTGAAATTTCAAATATGGAAATCATTCTCTACCAGACACCCTAAAAACACAGCTGCCGGTGCTGTCACTTGAGGCAGTGAAAAGAAAGGACTTTTTCAGATCTGTCCACTAGGACAGGGCAGAATATTTATTTTTAAGACATGGTCATACTAACAGAGCAGCCCTTGCAGGGTCCACATCAAGGTGCCCTTGGAAATGGACCAGTAAGGGCCCAAATATGACCTTTGGTATTTCTCTTGGTTTTAGCCAAATTCAGGAAGAGTAGAATTTCTTGACAACTGGGAAAAATGGGTAAAAAAATTGCTTTTAGTTCACCATAAAGAGCATCAATGGTGACAGAGTCATTTTCTGAAAGGACTACACTTTGCTAAAGGTGCAGCTTTTATAAACCCTGTCCTTTTATTATCAAGTGTCAATGAATTTCCCTCTTGGCTGGGAAAAGTGGGGTGGGAGAGCTCACAGGGGCAGATCTGGTGCTGGACCCTGAACCAGCACTGAGCTCTATCCCTAGCTCTTTTTTCAAAGTTCTAAGGGCAGGATCTCACTATACTGCCCAGGCAGGACATGAGCCTATGATCCTTCTGCCTCAGCCTCCCAAGTGCTGGGCTTACAGGTGTGCCACTATGCCTGGCTATGAACTTATACAGTGACACCTCAGTTCATAAACGTGATTCTTTCTACAATTCTGGTTGCAAACCAAGTTTGGACGAGAACTAGAGCAAATTCAATGTTTAGGTTCAATGCTGACCTTAGGAGGCAATTTGATTTAGTTCTTCAGTTTGGTTTGTGACTTGAATTGTACAGAAAATTGAGTTCATGAACTGAGGTACTTAAGGGCAGCTGAGGAATAAAACTACAACAAATTTATACCTGTTACCTTTACACTCTTTATAACCCGGTAACTCCTGGCTCTTGACACTCCAACCCCTTTATCCTCCTTTTTGGATATTCAAGACAAATATGTAACATATATATAATAAAACTGTGTTTTAAAGCACAGGGACCAGGGTTCAACCCCTGGCATCACATGCGGCACTGGCCCCGCCCCCAGGTGTGGTGGCGTACACCTGTAATTCCAGCACTGGGGAGGCTAAACACAGGAGGATCACCATGAGTCCGAGATAGGTAATGAGACCTTGCACAAACATATTTTTTTTAAAGAAAAGAAACTTTAAAAACCCTCCCAAAACATAAAGCTCACACACACACACAAATCCTTCTCAAAAACATAAAACTGTGTTTTATACTCTTGAAGTAAATTTTAATTTTTGTGAACTGTTTTGTAACCTTCACAGAACTGATTTTTTAAAAAGGTAGGGAAACCATCTGCAGGATATAAATACAATTTTCAAATTGAGAATGAGCAAAAATAGCATCTCTAACTGGAGGTTAGAATTTAATTTAAACTCTGCCATAGGACAGTCATCCCCTCTGCCTCCTCAGCCTTGAGACCTCACAGATCCCAACTGAAAGGAATATTCTGTTACATAGTTTGCAGAGAATAAGAACCTTTTATGTGGAGAGCAATTTAAATGACTGTAATTTTTTTTAAGGAAGTCTACTGACAATGAATGCAGATAGCATTCAGAAAACAAAGTACCCTGATACTTGGGCCCTGATGGCTACTCCAGTATTTATTTGATACAGGGTTTCACTACACAGTTCAGACTCACAGTGATCCTCCTATCCCCGTTTCCCCAGTTCTGGGATCAAAGGTGCACACCACCACACCTGGTTTCAGGGCCAACACGGCATGCAATACAACAGGGTATCGAACTCAGGTCCTTGGGCTTGCTAGGCAGGCACTTAGACTGCTGAGCTATCTCCCCAGCCCTACTCCAGTAGTTTTGGATGTCCTCTTCCCTTTCACTCACAGGAAGCTTCCTATTCCCGTGGTGGCACAAGTCTACCCTGCTCAGCTCTGATGGCCTCTGTGCCATCTCACTCTGCTATCCAGGAAAATGCCTCTTCCCCTGGGGTGCCCAATGTGGAGGGTTTAGAAGGAGAAAGGACAAGAAGGGGGAAACAAAGATCATGAAGTGGAAATGTGGGGGAAAGCATAGAGAACACGAGAACCTAACCTGAGGCAGCTGTAAAGACGTGGCTGCCCTCTAGGAATCTCTGCTGATTCGGGGCCATTTCTTTGAACATGGTTTCACTGGGTTTTGCTGGTCTTTACAGCCATGCTGCAGATAGCATTCAGGTGCCGTGTCCACCCTCCCCAAGCAAAATAAAACTGAGAAAACATATTTAACCCTAACTCAAAAGTTTTCTTTGATTTATTTTATTTTTCTTTTCTTTTTTTTCCTTTTTTGGTGGAACTGGGGACTGAATGCAGGCCCGTGTTTGCCAGGCAAGTGCTTATTCTACTGAGCCATCTCTCCAGCCCCCTCAAGGTTTTCTTTTAAAGGATGGAAAAATGTGCTCTATTTCGTGGCACTTGTGTCACTAGGAGAAGGAACTGACTTTACTTCTGATGGGCACCAGATCTCAGGAGGTCTGCAGGGCCAGCGTTGAGGTTCTGGCTCTTCCTTTTGCTCATTTGCTCTTGCGTAGATCACCCAACCTTCTTCAGGCACCAATGACAACAGCAAAGAGACGCGCAGTGCTGGCCCAGTTGCTCACTTCAGGGTCAGGGTCAGGGCCACAGGGATCCTACCGCTAAGTTCTAGCATTAGCCCCATCTTACAGATGAGGAAACAGAGGCCCAGGGAGCTCAGGACCCACCAGGTTTACACAACCAGTTGGTGTGGGAACCGGGATTTCAAGGGAGCTTGACCTTGACCAGCATGCTCCCTAGCCTGCCATCAGCATGCCTGCCGGCCACACCCAGGCAGCGCTGCACCATGAGCAACACAGCACTTAGAAAACTGCCTTAAAAGCTACAAGAAAGGCAGATTGCTAAACATACATTAATTTTTTTTTCACTTTCTGTAAAATTTAAGGGAAATTCATGACAACTAAGTACTAGCAGCTCCAAATTATCCTATTGCTTTGTCCTTTAAGGGTAATTTTCAAGCTATTTATTTGCAAAATCTGTGATACCGAGTTTTACAGGCAGAAAGGATTCAGAGATCCTATTTTCAAAGTGGGTACAAAGTGTGAGGCTAGCTCTAGACCTGTCATTATCGGCCTGCCAGCCCAGTGAAGGCTGCTATGTCCACCCCTCAGTGGTTACAAAGGCATTGCCAACTGCAAATCACTTTGCCGGCATTTTAGTCTGTCAGGTGCTCTGACGTCCTGTAATGTGAGTCTTCAGAAATGAGCATTACTTCTTTCTCCAATATAGATCCTTTAGGCTTTAAAATGAAAAGAATGAGGAAAAAAAAATCTGTTTTCCTTCTCTGTTTTTTTATTCAAGGTAAAACAAAGCCTCAACGTTCTGCCTATCATGAATACAACTGAAGTTTCTGTAATACTCTGTTTTCACTTTTAACTTGTTTATACGCATCTTCTCGATATTAAGGAAAGTCGTGTTTCCCAAGTGCCTGCAGAGTAATGGGAAGACACCTGGCTACAGTGGCAGCTTGGGGACTTCTGTGGCCTCAGTGGCCTATCAAACTTCAAGGAAAGGTCATTTCTTATTTTGGCTATTCAAGCCTTTCAATACTATTTTTCTCCAATTGCGTCTGGCTTTACTATTTCTTGGTAGGAATATGCCTTGGTAGCAGGCACTAGCCTAGTTATGTATGCAGCCCTGGGTTCAGCCTGCACACACACAAAAAGACACTTTGAAAAGAAATTTATGTTTTAATAGAGAACTTATTTTTGTCTTTCTGACCTCAGGTCTCACTACAGATTTCAGGGTGGCCTTAAACTTGTGTGATCCTCCTGCCTCAGCTTTCCAAGTGCTGGTATTACAGGCATGCAGCACCATGCCCAGCTGCAAAAATAATTCTTTTATAATAGCTCTGCATCATGTTATGTTACTTCAAGATACTGAGAAAATGTTTTCCTAAACCAAACACATCTGTTAACAAGAAAAGTTAAGAAAAGAAAACAGATCATTCTGGTATCAGTTCCATTTAGAAGGCAATGCAATTATATGCAAGATTCAGGAAAATTTATGTCCTTTAAGTTTGTAAGTTGGTGTTTTTCCCTCCAAAGATTTATTTGGTATGAAAAGTTACTTCCTGTACTATAATCATAAAATTGAGGATTACTTACTCCTCTCATAACCATTCATATACTTCCTGTCATAAAAACTTAAACCTGGATGAGATATTAAATAAAACATGCAAAACATACAGGAAGAGAATATATAGTGATACATTAAGGCCATATTCCAATCTAAGAAAGGAATGAATCACCTACCCTTTGGAAAATCAGTATTACATTTTATCACTTTCGGTGACTAATTGTACTTATGGTTCATAGATTGAACTTTAGAGATGAAAGAGCTTTCTTTCTTCTAAGGTCAGTCTATGGTATTGTGGAGGCTCTAAGGATGGCTCCCAGAGGTGCAGTGTGCGGTGGGTTGTAGAACACTCTGTGGCCCAGAGTGAAAACTATTAAGATTAAGACACGTCAGCAGGGTGAATGTGCACATTTTAAGTGCATGTGTACATTTTTTTTTCCTGATGCCTGCATACTTCTAAAAGAAAATATGCTTTGAAATCGCTAGACTTCTCTGCATGTTGGTGTGAAAAGCAGAGCCAGTGTACACATCCAGTGACAGAAGAAAACGTGTGGGAACAGATTTGTTTACAGAACGGGGCCCAGTGAAGTCTGTCTCTGTGTGCCACAGCAGGATGCACCCAACACACAAACACACAAACACACAGGAATCTGGGGAACAGCCCTCCCTCCCTCCCGCCCACCCTTCCACCACGGTGGGAGCTGCACGTTGCAGCATCCAAGTGTGGCTCAGGCTCACAAGGAATGCCACAAACACGGTTAGCGCAGACATCCATACTCTTACTTAGCACAAAAGGGTTTAACTCTCCTTTTTCAGCATTAAGTCTCAAAGTCATTACGTCAAAACTGGCCTCACTTGTACATACTTCTATCTGAATAGAAATTTCCTTTAAGCTCATCAGGAAACAACAAAACATACACATCTGACTTCTTTTGCCCTCATCAGTTGCACAGCCAGCCAATGACACATGCGAGCTGGAGTGGAGCCCTTGATCCCGCTTTCACTGACCATGCTGCTGGGCTGCTCTGTCACTAGGCTAGTTGTGCCTGTCCCTGTCTACTGCCTCTCTCCTCTCTCTCCCATTCTCACCTCCAGTAGGTACTTCAGGTCTCTGTCACTCTGTACTTGGTTAAGTATAAACAGCCCTTCTGATTTGTTCACATACCAATGAGCAACCAGTTGTATGGTAGACAGAGAAGGTGGTAGACACACTGGGCTCCAGGCATCGCTCTGCCACATACCACCTGATTTTAACAAGTTACCTAATTTTCATGGGCCTCAGTGTTTTTGCCTAAAACACAAAGGAAGTGACTGTCGGCTTGTATTAGCTAATGTGTACAATGTCACTGACTATAATCTCATACAATTGAGTCTTCTTGTATCACTTCTCAACAACCTGTAGTGACTCTATGTCTAAAGAATAAAATTTAAGATCCTCAGTTTCTCTCTTTTTTTAGTGTACTTGACACAGAGTCTCTACGCAACTTGGACAGTGTTTTCAGGCTCCCCAGTGCTGGGATTACAAGTGTGTGCTACCACACCTGGACTCAGTGGCTGGCGCCGCACGTCTGGGGGTGGGGCCGGCATAGCATGAGGTGCCAGAGATCAAACTGCAGCCCTTGCACTTGCATAAGCAAGAGCTTAGTCCACCGAGCTATCTTGCCGGCTCTCAGTTTCTTGTCTTCTATGAGGAATTTTAAGAAATAAAGGTAAAAGCCTCATACATTTGTATCACCCAGAAACAACAGTAGCCCTAACAGACCCTATGTCCTGAAGTGTATGCCCTTGTACTACCCATATATATGCACTAGACCTTGGGACCACAATGCAAGGCTCGTATTACATTGCAGATCAAGAATCCGTGTTCTATGAATAACACACCCAAGGTTATGTTACTTGAAGTATTACAAACAACATATAACTCTACATGGGATGGATTATACAGCCCACCAAACCATACTGAATCCATTACAGAGAATACAGTATTTGGAGATGAGTAGACCTCATTACTTAAGAGTAACTATCTGAATCCCTGTGATGACCAAGCTGCATTAGGAAACAAATGCCACTGTAATATGAATGCATTGAGAAATGAACTGATCACATAATGTTTAGTCCTCAATGAAATAAGCATTTACTCCTGTTCACTTTCTGAGCTGGGTAACCTCACAGAAGGCGACACAAACACAATGTAGTCTGCTTATAATATAAAATTGCAGATTTTCATAATATTGATAAAAATTCTATTGCACCATTTGTGAGACCTACTTGAGTCACACAATTGCTGACAAGTAAGATCAAAGGGAGTTTGAACAGTTAAGACTGAGGAGAAAGTCAACAAAGGTGACCGACTACCTGAGAGGCAAACTTTTTAGGATGGATTGTATATCAAAATATTTAGAAAGGACTTTTGGAAAATCAAGGACTTATACAAAAATCATCTCTCTAGGATTCTGCCTTTGAAGTTAACATTCATTCTTTGTTCTAAAAGGTAACACTGCTGTATTATTTCTCCAACTTCTGTTCTATAGAACAAGTACAAAACAAACTAGGCTTCAACATTTCTTTTTACTTCTAAGAAGACTCAGTCTCAACAATTTTTTTTAAAAAAGATATTACTGTTTACTATACTATGTTTTAGTTTTAAGTTGATTCTCTTAACACAGTGGTAATTTTGTGATACTATATATCTTCCGCTATCTAGGTCCAACTGCCAGAGAGATAGTTCAGTGGCATAAGCACCTGCCTGGCAAGCACGAGGTCCAAGTTCGATCCCTGGTACCAAAGAACAGGTATTTACATCCTCTTAACAGGGAAGTAACAGAAGAAGAAAGGAGAGAAAGATACGCAAATAGTCCACAACTATTTCTCTAGTGGGACTAATTCTCTAGTGCCCTAATGGAAAGTAGCACCATAGTGTCCCTGCTGGTCACGGCTTACCTCGTTTTTCCATTCTCAGTCTCCCCAGTCCACAGCCAGGCTCACAGCTCTATGCCCTGTGCCCACTGTTCTACCTATGTGGTATTTTTATGGCACTGAGCCAGCCCTTGGCAAGTCTGATGATGGTGGCAAAACTAGACTGTGATTAGTAAATTCTCCTGATTTTATGTGATTCACTGTGCCTGCTCTTTTTCCAGTCACCTACAGACTGTCACCTCTTTTTAGTCAGGATTAGGAACAATTTTTTGTCCTATAATAATTTACTTTTAAAAAGGCTCCACTTCACCAAGTTCTTTTCTGACATAAAATGTGTGTATGTATACATTTGTGTATATATTAAATGACTTTTTTTCTTTAAAAAATCCATCAATCAGACGTGCAGAGAAAGACTCACTTTTGAGAAAGACTTACTGGGATTTATAATAAATGTAATAACCTCAAGTGTATGTTGGCCCAAGATAACTTGGAAATACAAAGTGTGATTTTTATAAGCTTGCTTTTTCTATGGCTATAATGTTCACTTCTACAACTCCAATAAAATAAAGTTGTCTCCCATGGCAGGAAAAAACCCCAGAAAGTGTGCTCTTCAAGAATCAAGTCTTCATCAGAAAGTTCTAAGACAGTCGCCATAGGTGATCAGAACATTATGAGGGAGCTTCCAGCCTTGCAGGATGATTGTTTGCTACCAGGATCAGAGCCTGTTCCTAAAGAGCTTGCTCTATGATACTGCGAGACAGTGCACTCTCTCGTGCCCTTTCCCCCATCCTTCCCTCCCCTCCCTTCCTCCTTCCCTCCCTCTGGCCTCCCCCTCTCTTTCCCTCTCTTCCCCTTTCCCTCCCTCCCTCTCTGACTCTGAAAAGCAGGTCACGTATTAACTTCATTAAGTAGTATCAAGAGCTGAGACCTATACACTGTAGTTCTGAATTCTTCTCATATATGTGAAGTGCATACATGCTCCATAAAGAAAATGGGGCAGAATTAATATATAAATGTATACACAAGCCTTTCTAGAATCAGCAACCTGAAACTAGGGCCTTGGGTGAGTGGAAGAAGGAGTGGGAAGGAAGAGGTAGGGTTCGGCAGTTTAAGTTTTTGACTATGATTTCAAAAGGTTTTTTTTTTTTTTTTTAAACACAGCCCTAGTTTTCCAAAAAGGATTGTTGAAGCGTCTGTTAATCAAGGCCACTGATGATGGTATTTTTCCCTTGCAGACAGAACAGAAGAAGCTTAATATGCAAGCAGCTCGTGCGAAGCAAGGCTGCGGCTCCATTCAGACCCCAGAAGCAGAGGAGCATGGGCTTGAGGCACTCTGGGTGGAAGGCTTGTTTTGGAGACTATTCAGTGGATAGCATTGGGTTTCCTCCATTTAACCAGGTCACCCAGGCATGGAATGCACGGCTTTGCCAGACGGAACGCGTTGTGGATGCCTGAGAAACAACAGATTGTCCGGGCTACTGATGCGGAGAGAGGCCACAGTTTCCTCCTCTGCTCTGAATGGCAGCCTTGACGTCACAGCAGCTAGGAACCACTAAAGGAACAAATAACAAGGCACAAGCCAAAAGGGCCTCGCTCTGTTACAGTGGCAGGGCTATTTCAATCTAGTTGTGATACCTTCTGTGGCTGCACAGTGTCAGAGGGAGCAGAGACAAATGCCTAGAGTGTAAACATAAAGGCAGTCTCCGGGCTGATAAAACAGACCTTTGGCCAATCTTAATTGCTTTCAAAATCCTGGATCAACGACAGTTCCTGAATTAAACTTCTTTCTGACAGAGCAGACTTCCCAGGGAATGCCTGTTGTAGGGATTTTGCTGACAGCTCAGACACTGGCACTTTCTCAAAGGGCTAAACTTCCTGTACTTAAAAGCAGACCTCTTTTAAGAGGGGCTGGCACATAAGCATCCTGAGAACTAGGAGCCCATGAAAGCAGGCGATCTTACAGGACTTGAATAAAAACATCCTTTTAGAGTTTTTTTAAAAAAGTTTGAGCAAGTAACCACGTGCATTAGCACCCAACTTTAGGTACCTGAATAAATGGGTGAGAAATGCTGTGGGCTGGCAGGCTGTCCTCACCATTACCTACAAGGAGCTGTCTAAGTCATTAGAGCAGTTAGAAAAGCAAGATCTTTCATGTTTCAACTTTATATTATTAATTATGTTTAGCTACATGGTGTCAGATCATTTTTTCTGCTATAAACGCGATGCTAAGTACAGACATCCTGGACAATCTATAGTCTGACTTTCAAAGTACCATCAAACCTTCTGCCTTCATAGAACAGAAAAGAGTTTTTTGTTTTCATACATTATTTGCCCTAACCTCAATCCACTGTCTTGGGGGCACTAACAACTTCCACCAAATCCAAACCTTTGGCTGAGCCCACAGACCTCTGGGTTGGGAAACCGAAAGTCAGGAGGGACATCTGTGAGCACATACTTGTTTGAGTGTGCAAAGGCCTGCTCTTGACTTCTGTACTGTATCTGGATAAGAAGCTCAACAACAACAACAAAAAACAACACTTCTAATACACTCGGCCACTTTCGTCAGCTCTTTGTCTTCACTAAATGAGCATTCCCAAAGCACCCTTTTCTGAGGTCACTGTGCCAGTCGTTTCAGGGGATAATTTGCCAGGAAGGGTCACATACTTTCAAAAAGGAAAAAGGGAAAAACTCTGATCCAAGACTCATACTCAACATAAGACCCTTCCACCTTGGGTGGGGAGTGGGGTGGTCCTGTCCAACCCACGTTCCCTACAGGTGCTGAGGCACGTTTGGGAGTCTGGCCTTTGGACTCAAATAATCTTGCCTGTGTAGATAACAAACTGTCTTGTTCCTGCTGGGTTTTGGGGGGGGGGTGCTGGGGAGACGGCTCAGTGGAATAAGTGCTTCCCTGGCAAGCGCAAGGGCCTGAGTTCAATC
>NDGN011367637.1:0-13181 GCA_002564285.1 Tympanoctomys barrerae | reverse complement strand
GCGAAGAAATATACCCTCGCAGTCCTCGCCTCAGTAACCCACTTCCCTTGACTAGGCTTCACCTCCTAAATTACACTTAGGTACAAACTCCTTGGTGAACTAATGCATTCAGGAGTGTCATATCTTTCCAATCCAGTCATTTCCCAGAAGCCCTCTCACAATCCCATGAAGCTTTGGGGAGCATCTCTATATAGTTTGTAACACAAATGTGTTGTATGGAGCTTGACATTAATATAGTTATAAAAATCTTTGTATTAGGGTGTAAAAAATTCTTTGCTCTATTAGTTTTTATTTTTGAAAGGGTTTATTAAGCAATACCTTTTCTTCAAGTATTTTTGCCCTTGGTGGGAAAAGTATTTTTTTTTATTTTTTTCTGTTACTTTTTTTTCAATTTGAGAAGAGTACATTACAAAATTTAATCAAAATTTGCATTTAATACTATAAAATATCCTTTGTTGATTTATGCAGAATTGGGAAAGAGAAATCATTAAGCCTCAGCTGAATGTAAAACACACAAGGAAGGTATCAGGAATAAAACAGAGGACAATAATAAGAAATACACAAATGTGCTCAGAACTGAATAAGAAAGATAGAAACGTGAGATATACAGAAGAATAAAATGTTGAGGCAAGAAATGAAGGCACACAAAAAAAGAAATATCCTGTCTTCATAAATAGGAGCTTAGGAATATTAAGTTGACAATATTGTGCAAAGCACTGTACAGATTCAATTCTATCCCAATCAAAATTCTAATGGCTTTTTAAATACTGGAAAAGGAATTCCTCAAATTTATATGAATTTTACAGTTGCCTGAAGGAACCAAAATAGAATATTGAAATCTCAATTCAAATATGAATAAGTTTCAAAACTTACTATCAACCTACAGTAATAATACCAGGGTAGTACCTGCAAGTGAATGTAACTAAGACTAATGTCATAGAATTGAAATAAGCACATATAACTATAGGCAGTGAATTTTCAAAAAGGTGTCAAGATTGACCAATTGTGAAAAGTATTCATATGTAAAAGATACTCATGTATAAAGGAATTAAAGTGGAATCTTACTTTACATCTACATAATTGAAACAAAAAATCAAAAAAAATTAAATATAATAAGCGGGGTAGTATAAATGCTTCCCTGGAAAGCACAAGAGCCTGAGTTCAATCTCTGGTTCCACAATAATAAATAAATAAATAGAATAAATAAATAAATAGAATAGGCCCATAAAAGAATTAGAAAAAATATAGATTTGGAGTTCTTAGATATGATACCAAAAGCACAGTAAAAAAAAAAAGTAGATAAAGTAAATTTAAATAAAACATATTATGCATCAAAGGACATTATCAGAATGATAAAGAATAACCTAAATATTGGAAAGGATATTTGAAATAATATAAAAAAATTCTTAAACTTAACTACAAAAGACAAACAGCCTAATCAAAACATAAAAGTAGTAAGTGAAAACAGTTCTTTAGAGAAGATAAATAAATGACCCAAAGTACATAGAAAGATGCACAATATTATTGATTAGTAAGAAAGTGCAGATTAAAATCATGTGATACTGATTCCTACCTATAAGGATATCTGTAATAATTATTTGAGAAATGAAAGTAATAAGCTTTAAAAAGATATAGAGAAATTAGGTCATTGCACATTATTAGTGAAAATATAAAATAGTATCTTTGTGGAAAATATACCTGGGATTCCTCATAAATTTAGAATTATCACATAATCTTGAATTTATGCTATTATTTTTTTCTCCAAAGCTCTGAAAATGGATCACCTATTTATACACATCAATCTGTATTGTAACATTATTCATAAGATTTAAATATTATGGAAATTTTAGGATTCCATTTATGAGGAAGACCTAGAATAGGACTGGGGCTGGAGCTCTGTGATAGAGAACTTGCCTAGCTTGTGTAAGGCCCTTTCCAATTCCTAGTACCATGGAAACAAATGAAGTCTAAAATAAGTAAATCCATAGAAAAATTGGACTGGTGATTTCCAGAGCTGGTAGAAAATGTATACTCACAAAGTAATAAAACAGTTCTACCCTCTGAAGAATTGCATCTGCCTACAACAAATAAATACAGATGCATATACAATTGCACAAACAGTAATGATTACAAAATGTATAATACAAAAGAAGCAATAAAAATGTTCTTCAGCTGGAAAACAAATAAGTGGTGTCAAAGAAAATGTCATTTCAAAGGAAAGGAACACAGTGTTGACACATACGACTGTATGTGATGCTCACAAACCTTGTTCAGAGCCAATGACAATAATCCCAAAGGAATATGTTAAATATGACCCAACTGGTAACTGTAAAGTCCATCAAAACAAAAGCAAAGGTAGGAAAGAAGCTGAAGAGTAGGATCCCTGAGAGGACCAGGAATAGAGTTCAGAGGATGCCACAACTCCTCTCAAAAATAGGTCTGTTGGCTCTGAGTGACTCTGAGTTGATCAAATTCTTTCAGTATCTTGCTAAGAGGATCGGTTCTATAGGTTTTGACCTTTATGAAGTATCACTGATAGATTTAGATTCATAAATTCCTATCAAGCACATTCTGCATTAGTCCAAAAGATGGATGTTATGGGAACATAGTAGTGAGAGTACAGGGAAATTCTGAAAATACTGTTTCTGAGACCTCAGCTTTGGTAAATGAATGAATATAAGGGACACCAAGCATTGATTAAGAGGATAAAAATATCATATGTGCAAAAATACATATGGGTGCACTTCTATGCATAGATGTAATATGTAATATGTAAATTTAATTGAATAATTATGTAATGATATATGTGCTTACTGTTATAATTTCCTTGGATTTTTCTCTTAGTCCTTGTTCAATGAAATTTTTGTTCTACAGTGCTTTTCAGTTCATTTGTAGCAGGAGGGAAGAGATTATAACTCCTGAATGACTGATCTGCTATTTCAGATTCTTTCTTTTTCATATCACCACGTTTGTTTATCTATTATAAAAAGATTTGTATACAACATGCATTTTGTCGTAAAACTGGGCCATCTATTGTCTCTCCCTTTTTAGTATATATCTTAATACTGAATTTTGTGTTCATATTTCTAAATTAATAAATTGAAGAATGAAGCCTGGTCTTTATCTTTAGGTGTTTTGCTTGACTATTTTCCTCTTGGGAATTTCTTTTTTGGAATTCTCTATCTTGTTCATTAGAAGGGTAAATTTAGTACTCCACTTATTTGGGCTTCATGTGAGAACTTATGGGATTTTCTTTAAAATGCTTGTAATAATCACATTTTTCTTCTTGCGCCTTTAGGTGATTCTGAGCCAAGGTTTTTTAGTCTGTATCAGTAGTTTTATTCACATTAATTATCATGCATTACTGAAATTCATATGTGATTCTGAGATAGATTTGAAGTAACTGAAAATATTCAGCATTCATTATAAACAATGCTGATCATTTCCTATTTTCACTTATAGGAGGAAGTGATTAGGTTTTGATCAGCCCCTCACTCTCCACCCTGAGATCCTTTGTCCCAGCATTCTAGGTTTTAGTAATTTTTTTTTTTCAGAACCTGGGATTGAACTCAGGCCTTTGTGCTTGCCAGGGAAGCACTTATTCTACTGAGTTATCTCCCTGGCCTCTGTTTTACTATTTGATTTAGTGAAAAATGCTCCCCCAGATTCCCTTTTTCACTTCTGTTCTTTTGTTCACATGGTTCACAGTCACCTCAGAGATGCACTGTTTTAGAATGACAAAAGCCTTGAAGAAGCTCCCTGCTGGTGCCAGTTAGGGAAGACTCAAACAGATCTTAAGAGGATATAACTTTTTACTTTTGTTCAGTAGGACCCTCTCACAAAGACACAACCCCATTATTTTTTTTTTCCATCTTGAGACAAGGTTTAGGTTGACAGATTTTCTAGGCTGGCTTAAAATTAAAATCTTCCTTATCCCAGAGAAAAAGAATTGCAGTTGTAAGACAGCATTCCTAGTTTATAAAATAAAATCCTTTCTATCTATACTAATCTCTTGATAATATTTTAAACAATATTGATTCTTGAAACCCACCCATAATAATAAATATAAAATCAAGATTGATAGACTGATGGTCAGGGATGTAGCTCATTGGCACAGCACCTGCCTGGCAAGGGCAATGTACTGAGTTTGATTCCCAGTGCCAAGAAAAGAAAAGCCAGTAATGAGAAACTGAGTGAAGAAATCCAGCCCTGCAATTCCCATGATTTAGATGTGGAGGTAGGATAATGGCAAAGTTTGAAACTAGGCTACGTAATGAGCTCAGGCCAGGCTGACTTACATTATAAGTTCCCATTACAAAAACAACCCAAAAAGATACTAGGAAAGATGATGCAATAAATATTTCTATTGCCATATATATTAAAATATATTTTAGAGCATGGAATTTTTTCTCTCAACTTTTTCCATGCTCCTAGAAAAGATCACCCAACTTCCTTGATTTGGGGAAAATTTGAAATAGTTCATTAACATCCTCTTAGAAAGATTTAGCATAACAGCTGTACTCAGCTTTCTGGCTGAGTATGGACAGAAGTCTCAGCTATAACCCTGATATTCTCCATGGTCCTTCTAGCTCTTGCCTTTTCTAGCTCATTCTCTTCATGTCTTTTTAATTAATTAATTAATTATTTATTTATTTTTTGCCAAACTGGGGATTGAACTCAGGTCCTTGCACTTGCCAAGGAAGCACTTAGTCCACTGAGCCATCACCCTGACCCTTCTTCATATCTTTTTGACTTATTACTGTGTTACAAAGAGTTCCGATAGATCTCATCAACATGACTTATGTGATATAATTATGCTCCTAGTTATTGATTTTTAAAAATTAAAGTCGAGCATTGAAAAATTTCTATGAGAAAAGTTGGCCCACCTAAATATTTTCTCACATGTCTGTTCTCCTCCAATTTTCTTGGCAGATGTCCTTTGGTGGGGGAAATGCAGATAGCAAATACAACTACATTAATAGATGCACTTCTCTTTCTTGCACAGATTTACTAACATACTTTGGGAAATCACTCATTGTGCATTCTGTCACTATAGTTTTAATGGCAGCATAATTCATTTTCAGATTGCTAGATAAATGATTTGTTAACTGCTATTTCTATTACATGACTGCACAGCACAACTGAGAAGTAATACACAGCCATACACCAAGTAATAAATGGTTTGTTTGCAAACCAACATTTTGATTACTTTGATAAAAAAGGGATATGTAATATTAGAGCAGAAAATTGCTGGAGTCTTGAAAGTTATGATAGGATTACTTGACTTGATGACATTAAATGAAGGTTGAGATGATTCTTTTCAATGAAAATGGCATCATTCTAGAGACACCTATTTATTTTCATGGCATAGTACAATTTTTTAATTCCTCTTAATAATTTTTATATTAAAAATAAACTAATGATTTGACAATTTGTTTTTATTATAGTATAACAAATGTATTACTTTACAATTACTAATTAAAGACACAAAATAAAATACTTGCTGGTAATTCAGTAACTACTTGTGGTTGATGAAAATGTTTTAGAATCTATGGTACTTCCAAATTTCTGTCACAGAATAAAATGGGAAAATTAATTTTAGTTAATTATCCAAACTTTGAACTTCAAGCCAAGAGCTTTGAAACACACAAATATGATAAATCTATCCACAGTCTATTCCAAAAGCATCAAATAAAACCAATCATAATTATGACCCTCCCAAGTCCTTTACTTTTATTTCAGCAGCAGTCAAAACTGTTGAATTTGAAAATATCTGAAACCATGATTGAGGGACAGCATTAGCCAGAGCTAGGTTTCTGTAAGAAATGGAGTTGAAGTAATTGTCTCAACACCATGTCTGAGATTTGAGCAAAGGCATGTGGTGACCATATGAGACCGAGAGTTTAATTTTCCTTGATTTCAGTAAAGTGCTGAAATCTGATTTCTCCAATATTCTGTCCCTTCCTCATCTGATATCAATATTGTGGCTGTGTAAATTTGATTAGTCTTTGTCTTCATCTTCATCTTCACGTATTTGGTACAGGGTCTCACTACTAAGCTCAGACTCAGAGATCCTCCTGTTTTCAGCCTCCCCAGTGCTTGGATTACAGGTGTGGGACACCATGCCAGTTTTCCTCTCAGTGTACATGGGGGCAGAACCCGCTTGGCATGTGGTGCTGGGACTAGGACTCTGGACCCTGTTCTTGCCTAAGCAGGAACTTAGTCCACTGAGCTATCTTGTCAGCCCTGTTCCTTCCTTTTTGAAAAAATAGGAGGTGAAGTGAATGTCCCCCAAATGTCAAATATCATTCAACACTGAATGACATGAATGTAAAAAAAAAATCCTCTTTCAATATGTTTTTAACTATTCCTTTGTTGCTAAAGGGAAAAAATATATGGTTCAAAATGATTCTCTGCCTTCTGTTTGTAAACAAAATAGTTCCCAGAATTTCCTTCAATTAAATCAAAACAATAAAAAGAAGCTCAAGGGAAAAGTAAGAAAAAATATTTGGAAACATGATTTGTAAAATCATTTTCTACTTTTAGACATGACAGCCAGCTTCTTTCCCAAAAACTGAATCTGGTTCTCAACATTGCTCTACTCCACTAAGGTGAGAAGAGGCACAGATAAGTCAGACAGTTTTCAGATGATCTATATTTTGGTATTTAAGCTCTGATTTGACCCAGTTAACCTCCATAGGATGAGTGGATCTGAAGACTAAATGAAGTCTTAAACAAAATTGTGAATGAGGAAACATGACCTTAAAAGTTTCCAAAAAGTAATTTCCATTGGTTCTTCAGTGCCTCAATCCACTGATTTCAGGGAAATGTGCCTCAGTAGACCCAGTGCTCCTGGAGAGCCATACTCCTCAGCCCTCTTCCTGGTCTTTGTCAGTCCTTGGGACATGTGTCACATACTCCCCACTTTAACAGAGAGCAAATGGAATTGTACTAGGTAACAGCAGAGTCTGCATTTTGTTAGAGAAGTAGGGATTAAACAAGAAAAATCCATCAGCCCTTAAGAAGTGGTTTAGGTGACATTTTAGGGGTCAGTGAAGCTATTTAATAAGAGATTAAGATGTTATGAGTGTTGAAAACTGTAGTTAGAAGAAACTTAGTTTATCTTCACTTCAAGGCATTCATATAAGTAGCATTTGGTCCTATTTTTATAAATTTCTTTATTATTCATATAAAATGGTATTCTGATAAATTCCCATTATTTCTCTTTAAAAAAGTTTAATTTCTCAAGATTTAAGTATGCCCATACAGTATAGAGTGAGTATATGCCAAAGATTCAATTTTCAATGAAACAATTAGCAGACTAATAGAAACTGACAATCAAATAATAATTAATTAAGGGCTGGGGAGATGTCTCAGTAGAATAAGCACTTCCCTGGCAAGCCCAAGGGCCTAAGTTCAGCCCCTGGTTCTGCAAAAAAGATTTTAAAAAATAAAAAAATAATAATTTAAATAATATCCTTCAAGTAATAATATTAAGCATAAATGGAGTCAAGTTCCACAGGACAGGAAGATCTTTACTTTATCTTCACTTTAAGTCCAATCTATACAAAATTATTAATATCAAAAGAGAAAAATGAGTCTCTTACACAGTTAATGGAAATGTAAATAAGTACAGCTACTAGGAAACACTACATAAAAATTTCTTCAAAACTAAACATAGGGTAGGCCAAATAGTGCAGCAGATTAAAGTGCTTGCAAGGAGGTGCAGGGGCTACGGGTTCATCCCTGGGCCTGCCATGCCAGGCCTTCCCCCGGAATGTGCTGAGAGGGCAATTGAGACTGCTGGCACATGCCTGTAATCCCAGCTCTTGTGAGGCTGTAAACAGGCAGATCACTATGAGTCTGATCTAGTAGTGAGACTCTGAACATCCTGTAGACCCTTCCCTAAAATACAAAAAACAAAACAAAAAGCCCCTAAAAATATACCTATATATAACAAAGCAAGTCTCCATCTGAGTAACATTCAAAGGAAATGAAATTGGTGTCTTGAAGAGATAACTGACTAGATTTTTAAAAATACAGCATAGAGATGATAGAATATAGTGAAATCCTTTACTTACTTTTATGAATACACATTTTCAGTATACAGTGCTTGCATTCTAGAATGTGTGATTTTTTACCAACATATATAAAGCTGAAGTCTAATATGCTAACTGAAATAACACTGGTTAAAAAAAACAACTCACACTGTTCATATATGGTAAAGGTGGAAGAATATTGGAAAGATGTTTATCTGTAAAGAATTCCAGTAGTCCACAATAGTAGTGGGTTATCTGTAGGACTGGCAATGTCAGAAATCTCGTTGCTATTTGATTCTCAATAAAATTAATAAATAAAGAATCCCAGTTATACAAGAAGAATAAGTTTTTAGATTAATTCACTTACTAAATGTTCTTTTAGTTAATATACTTACTAGTAAGAAAATTTCATATTTAAAAGTTGTAGAATGAATTTTTAATATTCTCAACTCGTATAAATATATATGTGTGCCTATGTGTGTGTGTGTGTGTGTGTTTTCTGTGTGGTGATAGATATGTTAATTAGCTTGATTTAATCACTCCTTATTGTACCCATGTATCAAAACCTCACATTGAACCTCATAAGTACAATTATTACTTGGCAATTAAAAATTTAAAAGCAATTTTATTTGTTTGTTTTGTCTTTTTGACATCAGTTCTCTCTACACAGTTCAGACTGGCCTTGAGCTCACTTTGTAGCCTGGACTTTTCTCAGACTGGCAATAATCCTCCTGCCTCATCATCCCCATGCTGAGGGAATAGGCACTTCCCGCCATGCCTGTCCTAAAACCAATTTTATAAGTGGATAATTTGAGGTTATATATTATAAATTCATGGGACTTTATGAGTCTACAAAACAGGAAATAATCAAATAGTTCTATTTATTTATTTATTTATTTGTATGTATTTGGTACAGAGTCTCACTACACAGCTTGGAATCAGGAGATTAGTGCTTCTCCTGTGTTTAGCCTCCACAGAACTGGGAGTATAGGTGTGTGCCACCATACTCGGTCTCAGTGGCCAGCTCAACATGTCCTGGGGAGGGATTGGTGTGGTGTGGGGGATCGAACCCTGGTCATTGTGCTTGCTTAAGCAGGTGCTTAGTCTGCTGAGCTATCTCGCTGGCCCTTCAAATAGTTATTTTCTTGCTAGAAAATTAAATTGTTTTTGGCTGGGCTAAGGTAAAATCTTCCATTTTGAGGTTAAATTATGCATTTTTTTTCCAGAAGAGTAATAAATCTTTCTTTGAGTTTGATCATTGGCTTTATCACCTAATCTGAAAACAGGCAGATCATAGAAAAGCTCTTCACAAATTCATTTATTTCTTCTATCTATGGAACAGCACAGGAACAGGCACTCAAAAGTAGTATTTCATACCAAATCATACAGTATATTTTAGTAAACAGAATTTTGAGAAAGAGAAAGGGATGCAGTTGGGGGATTTTAGGAAAATTGAATGAGCTCTTAAGAGAATAGATAGGAAATGCGATATGGTGACAAAGACCAGCTGGGTGAGCTTTGAACTTCTGCTCTCTTCTTTCCCATGAGGAATAAATGTTCCTTGGCTGATGAAACTCCAATGGAGCAGAAGGGATTCTGGCAATGTTGTTTTGGAGGTCTCTTCTTGTGCAGAAAAAGAGGGATCAGGGAATGTCCTTCCTTGAATTAGCTGTTTCTCCAGTTGTATTCTGCCCAATCAGTATGACAGCAACAATTTCAAATGCCATGTTATGAGCTCCTTTGCAGTTATCCAGTCTCATGTTTGAGGTGGCATAGTCTATCTCTCACACTTTCTGTATCTTTAATTTCAAGTTTTTAATAGCACTATCCAACACCATTCCTGCTATAATACACGTCACTCATAAAAACGGGGCTCAGAATAGAGTTCTGTGACACAGCACCTGCCTGGCAGGCACAGGGCTCCGAGTTTGATTCTTATATAAATAAATAAATAATTTAAAAATAAAAAAGAAAGAAGGAGCAAAAAAGGGGAAGAAAATAGTGGGAAGAATAGAACAGCCAGGAAACGGGTAACCCCATGATCCATTTCAAGTCCTTTCATTTGACAATATATCAACTATATCTGTGTATTTCAGTGCACCATCGAAATACTGTACAGGCATCTTATTCAGTTTATGAGCCAATTTGCCTGTTCTTGATCATACACGTCATTCTTGGAAATTGGAAATTGCAGAGGACCAGAAAGAAGTAAAGCTGTTTTTCACTTCAAAATAATTTGATAAGTGTGGGAGAAAGCAGAGAGAATCAAAGAAGATGAAATAATATTCAATGAAAGAAAATGATGAACAGTATATTAAATAAGTAATTACAGAGTTATGTGAACTGTTTTGGTGAATTTTCACAGGGAGGATTAATAAAGACATGTTCTCTACACAATAAATGGAATGTTTATTTTCTGGTTCCTTCTCAGTGTATTGTTTTGCATATTATTCTATGTTAATTTGGCTGAAGAGTCACACAAACCCAGCCTTTTCAGCCACATGAAGTTGTGCTTGTCACTCCATTAATTGAATTGTTAACTTGGCAATGTCTTCACTCTAAAGCTGTTATGTCTCACTCATTATTTTAAAATCTGATTTTTAAAAAGATTTTAAATGCACTACTTATTTTGTTTGGCATTTACACTGTGTTGTCAAAAAAAAAATGGTCATTAGACATTGTGGAAATAAAAGCACAGACAGATATTTGGAAATCCTTGCCAAAGTGGAGTTTAGATTTTGGATTTTGTCATGTTTTGCCTTTATGAAATGCTTTTGGGTTTAGTGAAAAATAGGAAATTTACAAAAGTCATTGAAATACCTCAGAAAAAGAAGGAACCCTGTAGATATGAATCAAATTACTTAGTTTCAGGAAAATGAGAAGAGCTTAAATTGATTTGCTTCTTGCTGAGGACTTACATTATTTCCTTACCTGAATTTAAGAACATTTTCAGTATCATTCCAGTAAGTGGGGGAAGATGCCTGGTTTGGTGCATATAGTGTAACAGGATTTATAGAAATATATGAAATCATTTGTAGTACTGGGTGAGGATTTACTTCGCGGTCTCTACACTGGACTAAATATCCAACCTATTTTTAAATTTTGAAATTGTTTTAGTAAGTCAGCAAGTTATCCATACTGGTCTGGAGAATTTGTGATGTTTTTGCCTCAGGCTCTCAGATGCTTAG
This sequence comes from Tympanoctomys barrerae, assembly GCA_002564285.1. NCBI lineage: Eukaryota > Metazoa > Chordata > Mammalia > Rodentia > Octodontidae > Tympanoctomys > Tympanoctomys barrerae. The sequence continues at coordinate 1,954 of NDGN011367637.1, read as the reverse complement.
TGACTTTTTAAGTAGGATCCAGGCCAAATGCTTGGTATGCTTTTGTGTTTGTTTTCAAATGACACAATTGTTCCATGAGTGCAACTATTGTTACAGTATGAAAATTGAGATATAGGAATTAATGTTTTTCAATGTCTAATGGTTAGTAAATTGAAAAGCTATAATTTGACCATATTACACATAACTTCAGGATACAGTTATCCTATTTGCTGGCAGTAGATTCAGTGACCTAGGGGTTTGATCCTTTTAAGCTTATTGCCTAGAAGTAAGAATGAAAAAACTTGTCTGCTTTATTCTTCATGTGCAAAATAAAAACTGACACAGAAGTTACTTCTTCCTTCGGTCATTTAAGTTCATATGGTCATAAGCTTTTTCCTAAGAAAAGGATACATATGTCCCTGTCTTTTTAAAAATTAAATAAGATGTCCTTCTGAAGGTTCTGTAAATCTGGTATGTAATAGTTATGTATTTTGAAAAAAACAAGCAAATCATATAGACTCCTTCATGATAGTTTTCCCATTAATATAGAATATTAAACAACAAAGCAGTATCATGCATTTGAAAATCCTTATAAATGCTTTCATAATTTTGCAATCAAATTATTATACAGAAATATTTCAAAGTCTGTAATACTGGTATTACCGTGGGCAGTAGAGAGTTATTGCTTAACACAAGAATATATTCAGCCACTTCATCCATGGCCTATGGATTTGGAATGGCTGATAGAAAAATTTAGGTAACAGGACATTCTGGAGGAGATATATAGTATTTTCTAAGGGAATAAAAGGGAATAAGAGAGGACTCAAACTTTTAAACATGTATTTAATATCAAATTTTTACTAAGCCTTGCTGGTACATTTACCAGATAGTGACATTTATTTGTCATTTAATACTGAAGGGACATCTGTTGTTTCTCCATGTGGAGGCTGAGTTTGTCAGGGATGCTGCAATGAACCACAATAGACTCAGAGGCTTTAGGAGGAGTTTTGTTCTTCCAAACCTGGGGAAAAAATTTCAAACTCAATGTGTCAACAGCCTTGGCTTCTCTAGGTTGAAAATGATCACACTTCATTGTGTTCCATTGTGGTTTTTTAATGTATGGCTTTAATTTTTCTAACAATGAGATCAGCCATAACCTTATTGCCTCTTCTTATGACCTGAAGAAACCTCACTTACCCTTGTATTGGTCAGGGTTTTCCTTAGAGGAACAGATATAAGAAACAGATATTAACACAAAATACTAAATGCATAAGGAATTACAAGGTTGGCTTATGACAGTCAGCCACAGAGTCAGATGGGGGAATGTGCAGAGGGCGTCTGCACACCCCAGACTGAGGAGTTCAGTCCCAAGGTCTGAAGCTCACTGCTATGCTCCATGCAAGTCTCTATTTGTCAGCTGATGGGTGTGCAAAGGAAGACTGAAGAGTCTGCGATGGACACTGAAGAGTCTGCGATGGAAGGTGAAGGATCCAATCTGGAGGTGGAAGAGTCTGCGCTGCAAGCCAGGTGATGAAGTCCAAGTAGAATTCGAAGACTGAAGTTCCTCCGACGAAGTGGAAAGGCTACTATTTCCTCAGCCCCTTTATATGGTCTCTTTGAGCTGAGTCACTCTGGGGGTGGTACCAATTGTGCCCCAGGTCAGGACCCCCACCAGCCCGAAGTGCACAGACAGCTGAGTCATCTGGCTAAGTTGACACATTGTAGCAACCACTACAATCCACCCCTCGTCAACTTGGCATATTTTAAACCAGTCTCTAAATACAGAGGTATTTATATAATGACGCCTAACATTGTTATAACTATCCTGCACACAAACACAAATGCACTAATACCCTTACCCAAATAAAAGGTAAGTTTTTTATGCTTTAATTTTTTCTCTTTTTTTATATTTTATTTCATTTTTTTCCATAATTTTATTGAGAAACAAATAGCAACGAGACAGTTTCAAATCAAA
>NDGN011367592.1:233-11603 GCA_002564285.1 Tympanoctomys barrerae | reverse complement strand
AAAAAAAAAAAAAAACACTCCACCTGCACAACTTCTGGCCACACAGAAATTGCTGCTTAGTGCAGATTCAAGCACTTTTGAAAGATTTGCTTCAAAGCTCTACCTAATAATGCCCAGGGTGAGGAAGGAAAATCCAGAATCCGAAGAGACGTCTATATAGAAAAATCCTGCTCAGTGAACCTCACGCTTCCCCATGACTCAGATGTGCAAGTCCTGAGAGTTCTAGGGTGAAAGCGTTTGGGCATCCATACACGGAAGAGAATTAATTCTCAGTGTAACTTCTGCGCTGGTGCCCCTGAGATCATGCCCCCTCGTGCCTGCCACCTTATCATGGATACATTTCTCAGGAGAAGAGATTATCATGCTCTGACTGAAAAGCTAAACAAAAGTGATGTTTTTCAAAACACATCAGTTCCCAAGACCCATGGAGTATTTATGGTAAACTGCCAACAAATATAAAACCCATAATTTCACAAAGCAGTCAAATGAGGATGAGAAATGCAAGACCCATAAAATCTTGACATCGGCAATGGAGAGCCGCAAATGGCCTTTGAGAGAAATGAGTTCAGTCCTTAAGTCTAAGAACTCTGGAAACACTGGCACCGAGGGGATCTGATTGGATTCGCTAATTGCTTTGGCACCTGTCCCTTTCCTCTTCAGCTGATTTGCTGAACTGTGTACTGAAGCAGCGAGAAGGTCCCCAGCATTGCTGTGCCCAGACTTCCACTCTGAATTTCCAAGCACAAGGCTGCCCCTTGAACAGCTAGCACTCTGTAGTTCCACTGGAGATAGAGAATTACACACTGTCCACAAAAACACAAACTGACCTTCACCGAGGGCTCACTGTATACCAAGTACTGCTCTGTTGCTTTGATATTCAATACTGCCATCAGCATGTTAAGACGGTCATGATTTCCACTTACTCTACTGGGGAAGAAAGACATGTACAGAGAGGTCAAGTTGTTTACCCAAGATCACACAGGCAAACCCTTGCCGAGAAGGCCTGCAGACCCAGCTTACGCGGTTCTACAGCCTGTACACTTACACATTCTTGTAAACTGCCACCCCAAGCTTGAGAGCAAGACTAGCTCAGCCCTGCACAGTGCTAACTACCGACTTCAGGGATCCAGATGTGGTGGAGGAAGGAAACAACAAATCCAACTTCTTTTTTTTTTTTCTCTCAAACAGCTTTGGGAGTGCTTCTCTTTGTCTGACAACATAATTTTGCTCCAAAGCACAGCATTCCACAAATGCACTGACCATCATCCTCACACTGTGCCAGACACCAGGTTCATTGCCTTTGGTTAGAAATGAGAGGTAAAAGATAAAAAATGGGCTCTTAAAAAAAAGAAGGGACAATCATGTCCCAGTGATATCACAGAAGACCCAAGGAAAAAAAGTTCTGAGTTCCATGCATCCTTCAGTAGCAAGTTCGGAGGCCCTGAGGCCATCCCATTCACAGATCTGATCCCAGGCTAAAACTGTGCTCCACTAGTTCACCACCAGGCCAGAGCCACAGGGACAAGTTTCTTCTCTGTCTAGCAGAAAATAGCCAGATGGAAGACAAAGACTCTGAAAGCACTCACTGACTGGATGTATAAGTGGTTCTCTTAAAAGTAAAAGGGCATGGAACACAAAACACAGAACACTGCAGGAAGGAAAATGGTCCAACTTGCCAGGCCAACACCCACCCTGGTACCCAATAGTGTGGTCCTCTGCAAGCCTGCCAGGAGAGTTTGGGGATATGTACAACACCAGGCTTGGTGTGTGTGCGGTGTGGAGCTGCACCAACTCAAAAGAGCTGTTAAAGTATGAAGGAGCTGAGAAAAAAAAGCGATGACCAGATGAAGACAGACCTCATCAGAATCAACAGGGGACAGGAAGCAAACAACTCAGGTCACGTTTCAGGTATCAAAATGATACCTGAATACTGTGTGGGTGCCCCAGGAAATGCAGGAGGGTGCCAGGAACTGAGAGCAAGCTCAAAAGTGTACGGGGTTAGAGCAGGCGAGGAATCAGGGATGAACTCCACTAGCTGGGCCAAGAGGGTACAGGAGCAATACTGAGTTCTGAACCCAGCAAATGGTGGGCTCAAGTTCTATACTTGGGAAGACTTGGTTAGGGCTCCATGGCCAGGTATAGGGATAAACTGAAAACCTGAAATGCAGAAAGGAAAAGAGCGGTAGGCAAGGGCCCTGGAAATGTGGCAGTCTGGGCTGAGCAGAGGAAGGTACCCAGTCCGTAGCTCCCATTAACAGGAGGCGTACTTTAAAATTTTAATGCTATTCCTGAATTAGATTTAACCAGCAATCACTGTTATATGAATAGGGCTGAACTTCATTATTCACTGAAGAACTTTACTCTAAAGCTTTGGTGCTGAACCATATTACCAGAAATGTATCAGTAATAGTTTAGATAGATTGTGTGAGTCGTGTGATCATATGGTATTGCACTGATTCTAAATATATTAACTTATTTTAAACATCAAGAATATATCACAGTTTTACAAACCTGCTTTGCGTTTATATTATATGTCAGTGCAGAATAAGTTGGAAGTAGTGGGAAGAAGCAGCCCAGGTCGCTCCCTAGTTCTGAATGGCCCTCCTTGCATAAGCGTACGTGAGAAAAAGATGCACTATTTAGTGAAATGTACAGCAGACCAAGACAGAAGAGAATCCAAATGAGCAACTACTAGAAAGGGATCGGGGGCCAGAGGCCTCACCAGGGAAAGACAGCCCCATCAAGAGGGCTGCCAGGTGACCACGCATAGAACCACACAAACAAACGCAAGTGGCAGACAGTGAGAAATCATGCTGCTGATGTGGAGGGCCGAAAACAAGGACTGTGGTGCAAGGACAAGGTCACAGAGCTGAAAGCAGGAAGAGAGACACACTTTGCAAGAGACACAATAGGGAAGGGCAGGATGTACTTAGGGAAAATTATGTAAGACAAAAGAGGTTGAACCAGGCAAATATTACCGCTTCTGCTAGACAGGGCTCACAGACTGCTTAAAAAATGTCTGTGTGCTAATGATTATAAAATGATTTCTGCTTCTAAATTGCCATCAGCTAGATGAAGGAGGGAGAAAATAATTCCAAAAGTTCGATGCAGTCACATCATAAAGACTAAGGCTGAGTACTCTGCGGTGCTTGAGACCTGACAGATGTGATTTCAGATTCTTCGGAGTAGTACAAGCCTCGGAGGGCTGCGAAGGATGAGCAAAAGGAGAGGTGCAATGAAGACCTCCTTAAAAAATGATGAGCAGAGTAATTAAAGCTCATCTCCTTTCCTGCCACACCAGGGAGACACAAAGAGGAAACAATCTTTTCACCATCACTTTGCGAAGAACAAGTTACCAGGCAACAACCAACGTACCTTCCTGGAGACATGTCAAGCCAGCCCCTATGACCCAGTGAAAAGACAGGTCGATAATGAGAGATGTAATCTTCCAGAGTTGTGTTAGTCCCCCGATTCTGTCCCTTGTGACATACTAATCAACAGGCCAGGAAAAGGCGAGGAGACACACCACACCCCCTGGCAGTCACGGGAGCACTGTCAACCTGGGAGCACCAAGCCAGGGATGGTCCACAGGTGTCCACCCACCCACCGAATTATTTCATCTGTCAGTGAGAACCAAGAGAGCTCCTGTGCCCAGCATGCTAGCCTGTCACCAAGCCCAGGGTCCCCCATCCCAGGCTGTATCATCTCTTCTCTCATTACCCAAGATCAGCCCCCTTATTTCACCTCTACAGAATAAAGACCAAAGCCCTGGTGAAGGGGTAATGATGGAAACTCAGGCCACAGCTGTGCTGTCCTTGCCAACGCCTCCTGGGCTCAGCACTACTAGAATCAGATCTCCGCTTTTCATTTCATGTCACGTGACAATACGCACAAAGCTTCTGGGAAGAAGACACAAAACAGTCCCAGGTTTCCCCAACTCCTAGTTAGCTCCAGGGAAACTAAGAAACTCTTAGCTTGGAATTACCCTACAGGTTCACAATGTGAATGTCGTTCTGTAGACTCCAATTTCTACAGAAGAAGCAGAAGATCCCGGTGCAAAATTGCCAGGCAACAAACAAATTACTCCTCAAAGGTCCTAGGAAAAAGTACAAGATCACCTAACCAGGCAGGGGAAAGAAAATAAAAAAACCATAAAACTCAACTTAATGTATATTCATTTGGGCCTAAATTAGTAATAAAATTCCACTATGAATTTCTTTTCTCAAAATGTTAGATCCAAAAACACAGTCATATTGTTCTAGCCTGAGAAACTTAGCAGATTCAGTTTTATGACCGAGCCCCCCTCCCATCCTTCTGCGTAGGTCCCTCACTATAAACATTTACAAATTTGATCTCAGCATTAGGACTAAACAACATTCATTAAGAATCCCGCCAAAGTGCAACATGTAAGTAAATCAAACCTTTGATGCTCTACTTTGCAAATTTCATGGGCCACTAGGGATAATTAAAAGGGCAATTATATAAAGTTGGTGCAGTTTTGAGAAACAAATGACATTTTCTGCTTTAAAGCACTTGATAATTTGATATTTTGCTATTAGGGCCATCATGTGTACTTTTATAGACAGGCAGCCAAATAAACAATAAATGCTCCTTAACAGCCTCTAATGATTGTTTTTGCCCACTAATATCACTCACCATTCCAGTCCATAAATCATATGCTAAGAGATTAAGGTAAAGATAATGAAAAAGTATTAAGAAGCCATTAAGCTAGAGAAAAAAGAAAAAAAAAGTAAGACTAAAAGCGTCGATTTCTTCTCTGCTTTTTTGCAAAAAACACCTTGCAAAGTCTGAGCTTTGGAGTGCTGGAGTGGGCTCAGTTTGTCACTGTGTTTAACCACCGCTCTGAAGCCAGCAAAGTACATTACAGCTCATGAAAAATACAGCGAAGAAACTGCTAGTGGCAGAAGCATTTAACTTCCTTGTTAGCAGCCTCCCCCAAGTGGCACTTTTTCACCAGCAAGTTGTTTATTATGTTCAGTGCCAGGCAAAACTGATTAAATGGGGCTCTTAAGAATCAAGGCGTTATAAATTCATGGAAATACAGCAAGCAATAAATTCCATGGAATTAAAAGCTTACTAGTGCTATTAGCATTTCAGGGTGTTTGAATTGTTAATACTGATGTGCAAAGTGATGTGCCTCAAAGACAAGGCAGACCAAGGCACCACATGCGAGCTGCTCTAAAAAAATGTTATCAAAGTGTCATTGGGACTTGGCAATCGTGAGAGCCACCAGAATGGAGGAGGATGATTACCTCCAAAATTCTCATCTCCCCTAAAATAGTCATCCCCACCACAGGGATAAAAGATGCCAAATAAAGGTTTACACCCAGGAGGAAAACAAGCGTAAAAATATTATGCAAAGGATTCATGCTTGGAATGAATAGAAATCCCATTTTTACAACTAAAAGGGATGAGTGCTTTAGCCTGTAACCTGGTCTTAGCAGAGATGGTCTTAGCCCAACATGTTCTGATTGGACTGATCTTGGCTTCTAAACAGGGCAAATAACCTTAGCTCAGGCCCTATAAAAACTACCCAGAGAGGCCAAGAACAGCAGTGAGCTATCTGATAAATTTCTCCGGTTTCTCATGTTTCATCTCAGATTCTTTCTGAAGGTGGCTATAGCGTTATTCTAAAGTGAGAAGGAGCAAAACAATGACGATTGTGCATCAGGCTAATGACATCATCACTCCTGCATGCAAGATGCGAAGCAACAGCTCTGCTGCACTCCTCTGTGCTGCCCTCCTCTATTTAAAAAAAATACTTCCTTCTCTCACAAACTTATCTCTGAATCTTTTCCAGAAAATACAAATGGGGGTATAAATTAAGGGACATTTACTAAAGACTGGCATTTGTCTTTGAAATGGAAGGAGTGGGGAGTGGAGGAGAAGGGAATGGGATGAAAAGGAAAGAACCAAGATGTACCGTGCACAGTTCCCAGCTCCGCACAGCAAAATAACCAGCACAGGCTGCAAATACATTCCAGTGAAAGCAACTGGGAAAAATACATTGACTGGAAAAAAAAGAAGCATGAGGATAATTTTACTTCTTCCTAAAAAAAGAATTAGTGCTTACAAATTCTGAGTGATCACTTGAACACACACATACACACACAAAAAAAACACACCCCAAGTCTGGAATTACTAATCAAGGAAATAAGCAATCCTAATTTCTTAAACTAAATGGATATTCAAAACACTTCTTTACCTATTTCAGAGTTGGCAAAAAGTGATATTTTTTAAGATATCAAAAAAAACTTAATTCCTTTGATGGAAGACCCCATGTGTAATAGAATCTCCTGACGGATCACTGGTACATGTGATTATCTCTGGGGCTATGTTCCACATGTGGATATAACATTTGTACTCACTGAAGCTGTCTGCTGCTTCCCTACAGAGACACAGAGCCTGCTCATGTACCAAAAAATAGAAAGGAGACAAAGAGGAAAAACCTTACAGAGAGAAACTCGCATCCATTAGTGCGCTTTCACAGGGCTGAAGACCAAAGCCACGGGTAGCTACAAGACCAACATCTTAGAGGGTATGGGATTGTTATGCTGTTTAGAAGCAGTTCTGCCCCCAACACCTACTATGTGCACAAAATTGGCAGAGGAGATGAATACACTTTTCTAGTACTCATAAAAGCTTTACAGTGCCACTGGGGAAATAATCACTTATGAAGCACCCATTATGTATTCTAAAACAGGAATGGAAAGATTCTTAAAAGACAGGTTCTCAATCCCTTGAGATTTTAAGAGTGACTTTAAGAGAAGGCATACACCAAAGAACACCACTGAACAAGGTAGAGCACTACATCCACCATAGGACACACACAGCACAGTGGGAGGGCTGTACAAGGGACTCGCTACTTGCAGGGATCAATTTACAATCAACAGATCATTGAGGAAATTTACCTGACAATGAAAATGAGAAATGTGAAAAAAATAAAAAATAAAAATAAAAATAAATAAAAATTAAAAAAGAAAAACAGAAAGTGAGAAATGTGGATATGTCTTGGTGATACTCTCTGCATAACTGGTAGGTAGAGGTCACTGTCCACGTGTGGCTCTGTGGAGAGCTCTATCTAAGAAAGATGAGCAAAACCAAAGGGTGCTTGCCACATGCACCCATGGGCCTTGCCACAGTCTGTCTATGTGTCTGCACAGATCTGCCCAGCTTCAGGTCCAAAAAAAATTTTTTTTAAATACTTCATCTGCATAAAATATAAACACATGGTTTTTGTTCTTTGTTATGCCTTAAAATGACAGAATAACAACTATTTACATAGTTTTAACATTGTGTTAGATTATATAATGTAGAGATTTCAAAGATATACTACACATATAGCCACATAGTTATATCATTATATAGCTATATACTGATACGATCCCATTTTCTTTAAGAGACTCAAACAATTTCTGATTTTTCAATCTATAGGATTCCTGGACCAGTACACCATAGACACTGAGGCATGACTGTGGTGGGGTAGGCACAAATGGTAGGATGTGCTTCAGTGACAAGAGAAGACCAGGACGTTCCCACGTATGTGCCCATACTTCCCACGGCCAGTTCTGCAGTCTTCTCATACTACAGTCTCTTACCTCTCTTTAAACTAGAAATTTCTTTCTCAGTCTTCACTAATGAGCAATGCTTTGTTATGCAATCATTATACTAAAAGATGATAATACTGATTGCTGTTGGTTATTCACTGGGATGACGATACACAGCCTTCTGTTAAAATGTCACCTGATTTGGGTTCATTTTCAAACTGGAATTTAGAATCCACAGAGATCCCACAACGTTTCTGCTGATATCTCTGCAAGCAGACCCTACTTTCCAGCGCTGCTCAGTTCTAGCTCACTTCCAGGTCTGCAGACAACTGTACTGTGGCCACAGCTGTGGACTTGATGCAGTGGCACATCTATCAGTGGGCCGTGGGTTTAATCTCAGTTTCCAAGAACTACTGGCAATGAGGAGCTGGGAAGAAGAAAGCTGCACTAACAATCAAATGGTAAACTGTTTTTCACTTGCCACTGTCCCGCTTCTAAGATCCCTGGCTATGTGACACAGTGACATCTGACCTCAGCACCACTGAATTTGACTTCCTCTAATACATGCCTCAAGCCTTCACCCTATCCCCTTCTTCATTTGGCCATAAATCAAGCTACTTTCCTACCACCTTCAATCTACCTATTGTTTTCAGGGTCAAGACCTCTAGTAACTGCTTTCCAACACAAAAGACTGCTGGTATCTTTACCACAACCAACCTCCACCACTCTTCCTTGAGTGTATCCTCAGTGTGCTTCCATTACTACTTCCCAGGGAACAAAGTTTCTGAGGACAAAGTCTGTCCTTGAATATAAACAAACTTTGCTACTAAAGTGACTGGTGCTGTGCTTGTAATAGGCACAGATTGTGCAGCCTGCTCAGGCCCTCCTGCTGGAATGGCCTTGCCCAACATCACTATCCTAGGTGTCCACAAAGCTCTACTCTGTACAGAACACTCAGCGCCATGGCCGCCTCCCTCAGGAGTCTTTTACTACTCTTCTTGGGTAGCTGAGCCCTCTCCAGAATTCTTTTGGATCCAATATTCACACCAAAAAAACCTTCCATATTAGGATCAATGACTTCTCTATCATGTTGTGAGTCACAAATCTGCAGAAATATTTTATTTATCTTGGCCCTCCTAGGCCTACAGAACCTGGCACACAGTGAATGCTCTGTATTTATCAATTGTAACTGGGTTTCTAACAAGAAACAGAAATCAGAGGAAAGTAAAAGATCAATCTTCATAGTGTGCAATCTCAGTCAGATCCTTCATTAAGGTTCTTGGAAGGAATAAGGTCATCAGAAGTGCAAGACCCAAGGTCACCCTTGGACAGTGAGGACAACTGGCCAAGACCTTCATTCAGCACATGGAGTACCTCACCAACAAAAAGGAAGTCTTGTGAGAAATCAGATCAACGAGGAAGAAAGCCAAGGGCAAAACATAAAAAGAGGAGGCTTAGGTTGAATAGAGGCAGCCCTACACCGAACCCACTCAGTTACATAACCAAATCAAGGCTCTTTTTGCTTAAGCCAACAGAGGCTAAGTCTATGGCAACATGCACCTACAAATATTATCAATGATGTACTAACATGGGGACCTAACAGAATCATCACTGCCTGAGACAAACTGTACAGAGATCAGGTTAAGGAACCTGAAGATCTAGCCTGAATCAACTGTTTCTTATCATCAGGTTTTGAAATCAATCAGCAATCATATCTGATTTTCACTTTTACTAAAAGCAAGAATTTGAAGGAGACATCAACAAAATCCAACACATCATCAATTTCACTAGGGCCTGCTGGCCTTTCTGATAGTAACAGATTGTTCTTGGACACTGTACTTAGAGGATTATTTTACTCATATATCCATGATACACAGTAAAATAAGGGTAAATAGAAAAAATATTCTCTATCTGAACCAAAAGTTTTTTTTTTCTGTAAAAGAGCTATTATTACTAGCTTCTTACTTCTCTCTTTCAAAAGATATTCCACACATACATAACAACATAAGTGCTTTGTATGGAAATTTCTTTTTCTCATTTATATCCAAATATGTTACTTAATCATACATAAAAGAGATTTCCCCATCAATTCCTGTAAGTCTATGTTCTTTTTTAATTGCCCAAGGGATAGGCCATAATTTGCCCTCCTCACGGAAGCATAGAAAAAGTGTCTTCGTGTTTGATCCCACAAATACTGTTCCAAGTTACATCCCTGTACATAGGCCTTGTAGGTCAGGTATTAATCCTATACCCAATGATCAATTTTATTCCACTGCATCTGAGAACTGAAAAACTTGGCTGGTTAGGGAAATAAATCCCCACTACCTTCTCAAGTACACTACAACTGGGCCCCACTTTTACTGGCATTTTTCTAATAGGGTCAGATGAACAGATGTCCCAGAAGAATTCTGAAGACCAAAAACTGGGAGGTACCATTCTAAACATTAGCTGACAACCAGTACTACAGAAGCCCTGCAACCAAGCAAACACCCATGTTAAATATTTCCAGTGAGGCTTTCTTTTGTTGCTGTTGTTAGACTTAGGAGAAAACAATTTGAGCCGCCAGCCAGTGGTACAGGGAGGCTTCCGAGTAGTTCGGTGCTCCTGGAGTTGCAGGTGGGATAGCAATCACAGGCGGGCCCAGAGCCCCGGAGACGGCCGAGCTCTCCTCCTCTCCTGCTCATCCCTCCTTCATGTTCCCCTGTCTTTTCCCACCTTCAGTATACTTTCAGTCTGCTTTCCTTCAATCTGATTATTCTTTAACCTTAAATAATATAATAACTTAACAGTTTTACTTAAAGTTAAACCAGATTAATTTGCACAAATGATGGGTAGACAGTGCAAAATAACAAGTATGGAAAGATCAGCAAACACCAAAAGAGCCAGTGAACAAAAGAAAATACAACTGCTGCGTTACCTACCAAATGCACATTTATTTGTACAAGAAATTTCGGCAGACCTAAGAGCAAGCATGAAGCTGTGGCACTGGGCCGCTTTCTAACGTTCTCTCTGCTGTCTCAGCTACAGGGTTACTTTCTTTCCATGAGCTCCAGTGATGATGTATTCAGAACAAAGTATTAGGATGGCATAAGATAAAGGCATTCCACACACGTATGAGGTTCACCAGTAGTCAGCCAGCTAAGATTTCCCACTGTAGTTCAGAACCTTGGAGCTCTCTGGTTAGAGAGGTGAAAAAAAATTCATAGAACTCATTCTATCCTTAAAAATCTGGATTACTGTACAACCCAACCTTCCTACTCCACATCTTCAGGACTGTCCCGACACTCCACTCACATGGCCAGTGCTCACTGCAGGGCCGAAGGAGGCATCTGTACCTGCCATTGAGGCACCAGGTATAATGCTTGCCTAGCATGCAAGAAGTCTCCGGTTCCATCTCCAGCAAGCCCATCCCCCCCCCAAAGACTACACTAACTCCAACTCCACGCATGTCCCGAAGGCCTTCCCTTCCTTGCCTGCCCACTGTCAACATCAGAACCCCAGTGTGTTACCTCCTGCTTGGTCATCTCCAGTAGCCCAAGCCGTGTTCATTGGCCCAGCCCAGCCTCTTCCGTCTCCTCCTCATGCTGGCCTTATCTCTCATTCATGTGTCCCCCTGTGCCTCCCCACCTCAGGCACTTGCACTAACTGCCATCACTAGGTGAAATGCTCCATCCCTCTTCCTTGTGCACTAGTTCCTTGGTTCCTTCCCTAGCTCTGCTGTCACTCTATTACCGCATCAAGTAGTTCAAGGTCTAGCAAATTCCATCTGACACTGCTCGTAAATGCTTCTCATCTCACCTCT
>NDGN011367585.1:0-11180 GCA_002564285.1 Tympanoctomys barrerae | reverse complement strand
GGGGGGGGGGGGGGGGGGGGGGGGGGGGGGGGGGGGGGGGGGGGGGGGAGAGGGGGGGGGGGGAGGGGGGGGGAGAGGAGAGGAGGGGAGAGGGTAATGGGATGGGGTTGACATATGTCATATGCATATGTGAACATGCCACAGTGCAACCCAATGTTTTAAAAGATGCCTTAAAAGAAAGAGCGCCTTTCAAAGCCTCATCGACAGAAATTGCAAATTGCTATGTTCTTGGGGTGCTGTGACACTGGGCAGAGAGCTCTGTTCCCACACAGAGGCCAGCTGCCCCTTCCCTGGCCTTTTCCCCACTGGGATGCTTCATTCCCAAACAGGCAGAGACCAAGAAGCCAGCTCCGCTTTATCTGAGGGCAAAGCAGCCCTTAATAACCTGCGTTAATTGTTTCTTCCAGCACTGCCCAGGACACTTAATATTAATTCTGTTTGACATAAGAGGAGTCACGGACACAGGGGAGATTTCTTTAGGGGTCCAATGTGGTTTGGTGCAAGCGAGAATTATGGGCAAACATCACACAGGTCCTTCGATTTGTCCCTGGCCATCTGGGTATTGCTAAACACATCTGTTCCTTCTCCTGGAGAGGATGCTCCAGGCTTGCCATGCGCTCAGAATTCTGTTAGGAGACAGGGTTCCATTTGTCCATTTCTCTGGCTTGCAGGGACAGCTCGAGGGAGCCTTGGTTTGCTGTGATTGGCATTCATTCAGAGCTTAGGTTTTTAACTCTGAATTTTGATTTGGGCATTTGCCTGGTGTGATATTCTGCCAAGGCCTTCCCAGTCTGTTCTCTGCTGCTTTGCTCCTGAAGATTTACAGCTAATGAAGGGATAAAGAAAGGTCGCGGTGAGAGGCGGCAGCATGTGGTGGTGACTCACTGGCGGGGCCTGGTGTGGAGCCAGCTTGGGTGGAACCCTCAACTGGCTGCCGGGCCTGTTTTCATGTGGCTCTCAGCCATCGGCCTGCAGCAAGCAGTTTCTCGACAGCTCCTGGTCAGAGAAAAAGCATGGTCGCTCTCTCTTCCCCAGCTGTCATGGACTCAGGACAAGGCAATGAAGCCTGATGTTCATTTGACAAAGAATCTGACAGCTGGATAGCAGGAGAGAGTGGATGAGCCAGTCCTGAGAGGATGAGATTTGGGGACCTCCACAGCCAGGTGGGGGACTCTAGTGGGGCTGAAAGAAGCGGGTAGAGCTGCTACCTACCGGCAGGGCAATCTCTCTCACTCTCAGCACTGTTATGCTTTGGGCTGCATAACTATTTGTTGTGGGGGAGCTGTACTGTGAGCTGCAGGGTGGTTTGCAGCCCCCCTCACCTCTGCCTTCTGGAGTTACTGTCCTAGCATTCTTCCGTTAATGCAGTTGGCAAAGCACCTGTGGATTAGAACCACTGTAGCACAGCTGGGCCGGGGTGTGGCTGGCCAGTGTTAGCACAACTCACACTCCAGGTTTTCCTCAGCAGCACTGCTGAAAGTCCCTGAGTACTTACCATGGGGCAGGTACTCTATTTCATTTCTTGCCTCATTTAATTCACATAACAGCCCTAGATGAAAGGAACTCTTACTGCTCTCATGTTATGAGTAAGAAAGCTCAAGTTCATGAATCACTCACTTCTACCAGTTGGGGGCCCAAGCCCAAGCACCAGTGGCCCCCTGCTCACTCTGCCCCCTATGCAATGGAACCATAAGCAAGAGTCAGGGGAAAGCGGGCTGAGACACAGGACACAGCTGGCGAGTCCTGCAAGCGGTGGCCAGCTGGGTGAGAGGTGGGACCTCCACTGCAGGGCTGGCTTTCAAGAGTAGATCAGCCAACCCTGTGTGGGGAGTGGAGGGAGCAAATGCACATGGACTCCAGCCAGATGTTTCTGGTAGAGTCAGAGCCACTGGGAGCACGGTCCGTGCTGCAGGTGGTCACAGGTGAACTCTGATGCCCACTGTTGCCTCCCATCTGTTCACGACACACCTGACCCCTACCCTGCGACACAGCACCAGATGAGAATGCAAATATATCTTTTTCTCTTCAAAAGCCACCCTTTTGACTGAGGTCTTCCTTCTGTCTTCAGATCAGCCCTTCAATTGCCCGATGGCTGCTTTTTCCACTGTCCCCAGCTGCCTGGGCTGGGGACATGTCTGAGCTATGAGACATGTGTTGGAACAGCTGGACATGTCAGATTATTGGCCATCTCTTGCATGCTAGAGGCCTGTGAAATAACAGAAGGATCCCACTATGTTTAAAGATTTGTAACTTGTGGGAATCAATGGTTCTGAATCGAATGCCTACATGTGAAGCTAATCCTGGGAAGGTTTGTCCAGGCACAGCTGTACTTTTAAAAGGAATGTCATTGTTTCCAAGGTTGTAGTTTCCTCAACACCAAGAGCACCAGGAACACAAAAGGGAGAGAGAGGCTACCTGAAACCAAGTGACTTTGGAAGGCACAGTTTTTTGTACTCTGGTAAGGCCTAGAACCAGGTAGGTTTTAGTTTGAAAAATGACATTATCAGGTAGACAGGCTTCAAGGACCCGAACTTTCTGATCTCCACACTCAGCCTAACAGCCCTGTGGCTTGTGTGCAGCGTGAGCCCTGAGAGTAGCTTTGCAGAAAGGAAAATCCCCACCCAGTTGCAAAGGGCTTGCCTGGGACCTGCAGCTGTTTGGGGCTTCTGCTGCTCACAAGCCTGGGTGTCCCACAGAGCTCCTCAGTTTGGCATTTCTCTACGCAGTCTGTGTAGGGTGTTCACTGTGGGGTTTCAGCACTTTCCCAAACTGAACCGACCTCAGCGGTGCCCCTGTGCTCGCAAGCCCTGCATGCCTTTCTGCCTTTCTTGAGTACCCTGTAGTTGATATTGTTGGTTCGATGAGTTGTCATTTGACCATCATAGAACAACGTAACTGCTCACCAGGAAGTTTATGCTTTTGCTCACTCTGCATGGATCTTTCCTTTATATCATTTTCACCATTAGAAATGTAAGCCAGGTGTGGTGATGCATGCTGGTAATCCCAGCACTCGGGAGGCTGAGGCAGGAGGATCAGCAGGAGTTCAAGGCTAGCCTAGACCACATAGTAAGACTCTGCCTCAAAAAAAAAAAATTGGAAATGTAATACATGTTTATTGAAGATAAATTAGAAAACACAAATCTACAACAAAGAAAAAAGGAGGAAAAAAAATTACCTAGCAATCTCACAACCCAGGCAGTCACTGTTAACATTTGGATTATGTCTTTGTGGTTTTGTTTTATTTTTAACAAAAGGAGGGGTGAGAAATAGTCAGAGGACATGTGGCATTTTCTTAGTAGAATTTTCAGAATGCTACTTTAAGAAAATCTTTCGATTTCTTGGCAAATAGATCTTGATAATTTTCAATGATATACAGGGCTTTTGGAAATCTCATAAGAGATGTTGTGTTTTTCCTCTATGGGGATGAAGGGCATGTCTTTGAGATGCTGCATGCACGTGTGTGTGCGCGTGTGAGTAAGTGTGATCTTGCGCCCATATGTAAATGGACTGTCTGCGGCTCCTGAAAAAGAAATTCTGGGGCTGGATCTGCTGACTCACTGCCAAGCTCTGCTGTGCAGGCATGGCGCAGACTCTGAGTGACTAGAGCCAAGCGTTTGGCCCTCGTGGATTACTGGCCACTGTGACAGACTTCTCCTTACACCTCAGCTCCTTGTTGGCGTGTGGACATAGCAAGCATTTTGTTCATTTTGCCTCCTGATCTCCTCCTATTTTTTCAATTACCCTCAAACATTTCACAAGTTTGTGTCAGCACCACCCCAGCTCCCTGCTGCAGGTCAGTAGGAGCAGCCAGACGCTTCCTTCCCGAGGTCGAGGCCGAATTCACCACCTCTTCTGAGGTCTGGTTTGGGCCGTGCGCTGCCTGGGCTCCCACGCGGTGACGAGGGGTCATGGGGAGGAGCCCCGCTCCCCGCGCGTTTGTTCCCAGACACTCAGAATAGCCTCGCAGCTCCTTCCTGCACCCCGGGTAAGACTGTGCCTCACACCCTGGGGTGGCTCCATGGGAGCCTGAGGGAGCCACTGCTTCGTTGGAGAATTCTTCACCCTCCTGGTCACAGAGAACTCAGTGCAGCTAGGAGGACCAGCGATGCCATCGCTGGCAAGATGTGTCCTAGCATCATGATTCCAGAAAGTTAATTCCTTCCTTTTGAACAGATCCATCTCCTTTTCACAGTATCTATTGTGCCCTTTGGATTTTATTTATCTTTTAGGTTCTCACACTAAGGAGACAATATGATGTTTGCACACATGGGTCTGATTTATTTCACTTAAGAGTATGGTCTCTAGTTGTATCCATTTACTAATAAAACCCTCAAATTTATCCTTTTTTATAGCTGAGGAATGCTCCATTTGTAAAATTACTACCTTTTGGGACTAGGGGAAAGAGATATATCTATGTATGGAAGCAAGAGAATTTGGGTAATTGTACTGTGGATTTCTGCTCATCTATGGAAAAGAGCAATTAATGCTTAATTTTTTTGTCTTCTTTTTTCTTTTTTTCTCTTCTTCATTTCTTATAATTTTCTTCTTCTTTTTCTAATTTTGCATGCATATATCTGGTAATCTGAACAACTCATTTGAAGACAACACTATGCAATACAACAAATGCTGTCCAATTCTTATTATTTTGTTTAGTGAAATTCTGTATCATTTGTAATTGTTTTCGTTACTTTTTTAATCCTCTTTTTAAAAAGTTAAAATAAAGAAGCATTTGGCCCTGCTTGGTGAAAATAGACATAGGAAGGGATGCTGTAGCCAGCCTGAAAGGATCAGGGAGGAGGAAGGAGACTGGGTAGACGAGGCCTCAGAATGCCATGCTGTCCTTCTCCATGGTTCTTTCTCCTTGCTGCATTTGGTTTTTGTGTGTGCTGTTTGAAAACGTAGGAAAGGATCCTGACTCAAAGGATCTGGACTCAAAAAGAAAACAGCAGTTTGGTGTGCTGGTACACACCTGCAATCCCAGAACTCGGGAGGCCAAAGCAGGAGGATTGTTGTGGCTTTGTGACCACTCTGCCCTACTAAGCAAGCTCAAGGCCAGCCTGAACTTCATGGCAAGACCCTGTCACAAAAAGACAAATAAGCAAACGAACAAAAGAAAAACAGCACTGATTATTTTCTGAGTTCCGTGCATTGTTATAAGAACTGATCACGTAGTCGCATATGTAAACCTTCTAACAACTCTGTGGGAGGAACAATCACTCTTAGTCTACAAATGTGGAAATGGTAGATTTTATGAAACCTGTGCAACCTCCCATCTTCCTGGTAATAGGCCCAACTAAGACTGAACGCATACCAAAAGGCCTGGGAGACCCCATACACTCAGACAAGTCATGCTGTCTCTCTGGGATCCAGGGTTGTCATTTAGCCTAAGCATTCTATGACATTTGTGTCATTTTCTGCCTGCTCCCACATTTCTCAGGGACATGTGGAAAGACCATAATGTGGTTCAGAGGAAATCCAGACTAAATTTTACACCCAGTTCTTGTGGTCTCAACCCCACTTTCTCTGTAGGAGAGAGTTTCAGGTCTCTTAAAAGCAGGGACCTTCCAGGTGTGGTGGTGTACATCTATAACCCCAGCACTCAGGAGACTAAGGCAAGAGGATTGTCATGAGTTCAAGGCCAGCCTAGGCTGCATAGTGAGTTCAAGGCCAGTGTAGAATATATATATGGAGAGAAAGTGAGAGAGAGCGCAGAGGTAGTACACACTTTGGACAGCTGACTCCACTGGGCCAATCCTACTTAACAGTTAAAAAGGATTCTTAAGCCCTCCCATGAAAGATTTAAGTAAGACCAATGTGAAGAAGTGGACACATTCTTCAGTGAGGAAGTCTGCCATTCTATGTCTTCATGACGAAATTTCAGTTCATGGAGGAAGGACATGTTTAAAAGGAGAGATGATGGTTTGGAGGACTAAGCGATACTCCAGCCAAGGATAAGGTGTTTTTCCAACTGGCTTGTCACTTCTTCGCAGAAAGTCAGTGGGCAGTGCGGGCCGTGCCCGTTATTCGGTTGGGTCATTAGAATCACCTGTCCAGCTCCCTGCAAATATTGACCTCTCATGATCTTTTTTCAACTCTGATGGTGTTGTTCAACACTGAGGTGAGGTTTCTTACCTCCTCATCTATCTGGGAGTCTGCAGGAACCTGCACCCCTGCTCCACTATGGACAGAGTGCTAACTCTCTGACCCATCATGGAGGTTCGAGCTAATTCCAGCAGCTGGGGAGGTCTGAAAGTGCAGAGGCAGGAAGCCTACTGCTGGCCTGAGAACCTCAGGTCTCCCACCTCCCTAATAGTCCAACTGAGCGGAGCTCTCTGTGACCATGGTAACAGTGGTAGCAAATAGGAGGCTAGAACAATGGTGAGACCTGTGCTGACTCACCACCACCAATTAACAGCCTCCTCCTGAGGAGCTGTACAAACCTTCATAAAATGAGTTCTTGTCTAACTGTTCCCATCAATTTGGCACCAGCTTTCCAATTCTTAATTCCTCCCTTTCCCTCTTGTCCCCTGAATAGGTAAACATTGCCAACAGCCTTCTTCTAGTCTTCAGAAAAAGATTCCAGCCCAAATGTCCTCTCACTCTTCTGATAATGTTTTTTGTTTTCTGTCTTTTCCTCCTTTTAACCCGCAACTCACTCTTACCTCTGCTTCTGATCTTCATGAGTACTGCCTCAAGCCTCAGCTTCTAGTAAGTGAGATCATTCATTCCGTGATCTTTTAATTGAACGCCTGTGCTCGTCTAGACAATGTGCCTAGGAGAAGAGGAAGCTTGTGCCTGAGCCAGGACAAGGACAGCTTTTAAAAATCAGATAAAAAAGCCAGGCCTGGTAGCACATACTTGTCATCTGAGCACTTGGGAGGCTGAGGCAGGAGAATCTCGAGTGTGAAGAAAGCCTGGGCCACATAGTGATTTCGAGGTCAGCCCGGCCTGCAAAGTGAAATCTGCATGAAATAAAATAAAATAAAATTACATACACATGTTCTGGAATGGAAAATAAGCTAGAGGTACAAATTAGGAAAGTGCTAACTCTGGGTTTCTGTTGATTATTAATGGCTTTCATTATGATGATGAGTCTTATTGATTCTGTTCTTTAAGACATGTGACATCGTATTTCGGGGCATCCTACCTAACAGTTTTCCTTTTAAGATTTGGTAGCCAATACCTGCTTGGACAGGTAAAGCAAAACAATGACAGCCAGAGAACGCGTCAGTGGGTGCCTGGCCAGATTTGTTTTCCCTCCTAGGGGCTCTTGCCTGTTTCCAAATAGTCTGCATCGATGGAGATGATCTGGAGGTTGTCCAGCTAAAACTTTTTAATAACAATAATGTTGTTATAATGGAAACAGGCCCAAGTTAGCTTTTTTGGTGGGGTAATTCACTAGAGATGTACATCCAGAGACACACATACTATCAAATTGCCTCCTCGGGGAGGAGGAAGCAAGGGCAAGAAAACTGGGCCCTGCTGTGAGGATCAGTTGTCAGAACACTGCTGACTTCATCAACCACTCCAGCTTTTTTCTAGGCAACAGCTGATATATTTATAGCCTTGTAATTTGGTTACCTATGGCTTAGCTTATACGTGAGTCACCCTTGAAATATATGCACAGGGACCTAGTGTACTAATTGCAAAGGCAGAGTTCAGGTGTGAGGCCCTGAAGAGACCCCTGTGAGCAACGTGGCAAATCACTAGAAAGGCTCATTTACCACTCAGTGACATCGAGACGCACATGGCCAAGCTTTCCCGTCTAGCTGTAGAGGGCGGCTGGGCTCTGCTCCTGCAAGGGGGCCCAGTCCTGCAGTTGCAGCTCTCCAGGTCTGTGTGGTACTGTGTCCTGGTGCGGGGCTGGGCGGGCAGTGGTGGGTGGGCAGGTTGGGCAGGGCATCCAGAGGGAAGAGCCATCTTCGGTGTTTGAGCTGGGTCATTTGTGGTAACTTGACTTTACTTCAGATTTAATATAGCTGTCAGGAATTACTTTTTATTAATTTGCTTTGAAGATTCTATGTTGCACCCCTGTGATATTTTTGTTCCAGATTTTCTGGCGAAATCTTGTCCATCTCTCCAAACTCATTTCAGAAGCAATTTCCTCCGTGGAAATAGAAGCCTTGTTCTATCAAGCATGTGTTAGCACATTAGATCTAAATAGAAGGTGTTGTATTTGGGAGTAGAAGTGAGGGTATTGTTCTGTAGCAAACAAAGGTATAATTAATAAATGATTTCAACAAGCTTTTTGTGAATTGTTAAGTGTCCTTCTATCTAGCATTATGAGGAATGAATTAGTTACATTCAAGACAGATACCACACTTCTCTCCCTCATTCTGGTCCTTAAACAATGGTGGGGAGAGATGAAACAGACAGTAGAGAATTTTCTTAAGCGAAGTTAGGTTTTCAAGAGCCAGCTAGAGTGGAAAACTGGTTCATTCTGCTCTTAAATTTGAATGCAGTTTTACCTCTTTTTTTTTTTTTTTTTTTTAACTGTCAGTGGTTTATTTCAGGTGTGGAAATCTACCTATAAGATATGTTGACAGTAAAGAAATGCAAAACCAGATGCATTAGCATATAGGAAGCCACAGTACTGAAAAGCAAGTGCAAAGGACACCCCCAACCACCACCACAACAACAACAAAAGAAAAGCAATCACAACACAGAATGATGTCTATGCGCTTTTCAAAGGACTTACTCCAGGCTTCCTTTTAGAAGCCGAGTAGTTAAATATATCACAACATGTGCCACGGGAAATTCCCCCTTGGTGTGTGAATCCTGTTGTGTGAAGGCGGCCTCATAGCTGGCACAGGGTGGATGAATTACTGTGGCCCATACTGAGCCTGGGCTCTGGCAGGTTGTGGCAACAGTGACTCAGAAGCTGCTGTTGAACGCTGTGACAGATCTGGAAACATGGCCAATGTCTGACTTGGGGATTCTTGGCTAGGAAGGACCTGGCCCCACCCAAACCAATCACCTCACCATACTGTCACCAAAGCATTTCTTCACTGTACAAACAGAAGTTACATTCTAGATTCACTGCCAGAGATTGAGAAGTCGTTCATCATTCATTCATTCAAGAGATTGTTCTTGGGTGTGTGTAAATTCTGAGCAGTGTGAGGTGAGAAAGAAAGAAAGAAAATCAATTTGTACCATGATAGTGTGGTAGGACTTTTGACCAATTTATAGGAAGTCCTAGCAATTCATGGAAGGTTTTCTAAGCTACATACATAAGTAATTCGTGAATATGGCTTATGACATCAAACATTGTTAAAGGCTTGTATTGAAAAGTACCATTTCTGTGTTCTTACTTACTAGAAGCCTCCACCTTTCGGCAGCAACACCTATATTTCTCTTTTTAAAGTTAATTAATTAATTAATTAATTAGGTACAGGGTCTCACTATGCAGCTCGGACTCTAGTGTTCCTCCTGTCTTAGCCTCCCCAGCACTGGGATTACAGGTGTGTGCCACCATGCCCAGTTTTGGTGACTAGCTTCTAAGCTGCCATGGCATGAGGTACCTGGGGTCCAACTCAGGTCTTTAAGCTTGCAAGGAAGGCACTTAGATTGCCGAGCTATCTCCCCAGAATAGACACCTATATTTCGTAGCATGCTTAGTATGAATTCTATGTTCCCACACTGTACACACCTAATGCTGATGTTCTGCTTTAGAATGACTTTAACTCAACAGCTGCCCCAATCTTTCTTTTTCATTGTATACAAATATAATACTATTTTTTGATTGTTCTGATATTACTTCCATGACTCAATTTATGGAATTGAGGCTCTCTCTCAATTGTCTATAGACATAATCTCTTGGCTGTCCACTTAGTGAGATGAGGATATTGATATTTTCATCCTTCCTGCCACATTTTTATACCAACTTCACCTTGCGGCTTCTCTCAGATGCAGTTTTACTTTCACAATGTCAGGGTTGATATTATTTGCACTGGTCTGTAATATAGTTATTCTCAAAAGTCATTTAAAATGATCCATTGTAGGATTTTCTGAGAACTTACGTCGAGCTCAGTGAATCATTATTTCTGAAAAGGGCCCCTCCTTGAAAATTGGAGGAGTGTTTTGGCCTTTCTCCGACAGGTGTGGCTCCTTAAAGGTTATTGATGATGGTTCTGAGCTCAAACGTAGAAGTGCTTTTATTACCTTGAGTTAGAATGTGTCTGGCTTAGAGATCTGAGTTGATGGATGATGTTTTACTGCCTTCCCAACCAACCAGTCTTCTCAACCCTTACTTTTCTCCTGATGCCTTCCACTCTTATGTCTATCCTTGACAGGGAAGAATGCTGCAACTTTCTTTCTACCTTTTTTATTTAGTGCTGGGGATTGAACCCAGGGCCTCACTAAGCAAGCACATTGCCATAGCTACATCCCAAGGTCTTTCACCATTGGTACCAGCCATATCACTACGTGTGTTCCCAAGGAGCACACTTTCCTTGGTTTCCAAGATGAATATTTTGGCTAAGTACAAGTTCTTATGTTCTTCATCACTGTCAGTTTTTTCTTGTAAGTGGAATCTCAGATGACTTGTATGACCATAATAAAAAATTAAAATTTGAATTTTTATTTTGCTGGATTCATGCCATGAAAATAATAACACTATTTCTAAACATGCACGTTTTGATGCACAAAGTAGTTTTCTTATACCATCTCACTTAAGTTTTCAACACTTGAATCCAGAGAGGTCCAATAGCTTGATTCAGATAACAGCTAATATGTGATAAACCAACCCAACTCCTCAGAATTGGGACCCTCTTCCCTCCAACTCAAACATACTGTGGTCCAAGTTCTTATTATCAATAACTTGTTGTAAGTAATCAAAATCTAAACCACACTTGCTGTAATATGAACCTATTGTTTTGTTCTATCTTCATTTGGGGTGAAACTCAATCTCCCCAAAATTAAAAGGGTACATTTCAAAATGATAGTCTGACTTTATATAGAATTTGGGATCATAAAATATACCAAGAAATGTAATAGTCAAGTTCCCAGAAATCCAGCACAAGAACAATATACTGAAAGCCACTAGAGAAAATAAACAGATCACATTTAAAGGAAAACACATCAGAATAACAGCCAACTTCTCTTTACAAACCATGAAGGCAAGAAGAGCATGGAGCAGTGTACTTCATGTCCTCTATGAAAACAAATTCCAGCCCAGACTA
>NDGN011367570.1:0-10110 GCA_002564285.1 Tympanoctomys barrerae | reverse complement strand
ACTAGATCAGACTCATAGTGATCCACCTGTTTACAGCCTCCCAAGAGCTGGGATTATAGGAGCCCTTGAGAAACTTTTAGAAGGCTAAACTAGTGGCTAAGAATCACCTTGTCATGAATGTAGACACTTGGTGAGCAAAGGAACAGAGAAGAATTCTAACTTGAAGAATTAAATTTCCTGCAACTGGGGGAAGGGGAGTTGGGTAGTCTTTTGCTTTATGCTCAGATAATAGTGACAAGGTCTAAGGCTCCTGATGCTACACCAATGCCTAACAGAAATGACATAAAGGCTCCATGGATGCTGGAGCTTAACACTAGTGATGGCGATGCTGGGGGCTGTGATTCAGGTTCCAGATTCATGGAAGGCACAAGAGAAGCATGCTGCAAAGACTCAGTTTTCCTGTGTGCAAGGGTTCTGTGTGATTTGGACAATGGGCATCTCAAATGTGACCCCAATAAGCTGCAAACCAGAGGTCCTCTTTGAAGTCTCTGGGTTGCCACACCAGCAGATTTCTTGTGATATTTTTTTTTCTTGTGATATTTTAAGTGACGGGGAAATCCACACTGCACAATGATTGAGATGTGATTTCTTGGAGCCCCTGGTGTGTAGGAATTACATTACATTTAATGTAAATTAGAAAGAAAAATTCTGCTGTTGTCATGTCCTGACATACTTGTTGCTATAATTTTACTATTTGAGCAGTGGTCCATAAAAATACATAGCTTGTTTTGAGTGTTTTATAATTTTATATAAATATGAAAGTAGAGTTAAGAGGAATAGGGTGAGGGAGTAGAGTCATGTGTGTACCGTTTTATTTATTTCAAAAATATCTGGAGTGAATATAGCAAAATGTTAACATTTGTTAAATCTGGATGGTGGATATACAGGTGTCATAAATTTTTATTCCTGTACTTTTCTGTATGTTTGAACATTTGGTTATTTTTTTTAAATAGGGAAGAGAAAAAAGACAAAAGCCAGTGAAATGTTTCTAGACTCTAAGAGTCCTGGAATGTTTAAAATTGGTTTTACTTCATATGTTGGTGCAACTCTGGAAGAACTTGAACAATTGGAGTCAAAGCCTCGCCTAGTTGATGGCACCCTAATGCTGCAAATTGAACATATCCCAAATAGAACCCTTCAGCTTTTATTACCATCCTTGTTTTCTACTTCTCCACCTTAGCAAAAGTTGCAACCATTCATTTATTCATTCCCTAAACCTAGCAATCATCCACAATTCTTCTTTTTCCCTAACTCACAAAATTCAAGTCATTAATTCTGTCTCCAAATATATACCTCTGATGCATACTTCTGTCCCCACCTATACTGTTATCTCCTTATTTGGAGCTAGCTTTTGTTTGTCCCAGCTTCGAATATCATAAGGGTCTCCCAACCTGATACCTTAATCTGACTCTTCCTTTATCAATTATTTCTCCAGACATTGCCCAAAAATGTTTTCATTAAAAATGGAAGTTGAACCATTTTACTTCTTTACTAAAAGCTCACATCACTTCCCATTGCTCTGGGAATAAAATACACACTTACAACCACAGCCTAGGCAACCCCGTATTTTCTGACTCCTGTCTGTATCTCCAGTTCCTAACTTTCTTCTTTCTTTATGCTCCAACTATTATGAGAGGAAACCAAGCTCCTTTCTGCCCAATGGGCTTTCCTTTTATTCTTTCCTCTGTCTGTAGCCAGTCTTTGCACAGCCAAAACCTTCTTTTTTCTAGTTTAGAGCTGACATCCCTCATTGACTACAATATTTCTAAGTAGATTTTTCTTTTATGCTTCATCAACTGCTAATTGTGTGTCTTTCATAGGAATCCACAGCACCTTTCTTTTTTTATGAGCAGAATATATTTATTGAGGGAAAGAAAGCCCCTGTCCGAGAGAGGGATAGAAGGGGGGCCCAAGTGGGTTGTCTCTAAAAGGGCTGGAACATCTTAGACTGTACTTTTTTTTTTCTTTTGGCAGAACCAGGGCTTGAACTCAGGCCCTTGCACTTGTCAGGGAAGCACTTATTCCACTGAGCCATCTTCCTGGCCTTACACAGCACCTTTCTTCTTTTAGTGTGTTGACTGATTAACATTTAATTGTTAGATTTTATTTATTTATTTGGTACAGAGTCTCACTATACAGCTCGGATTCATAGTAATTCTCCTGTTTCAGCCTCCCCAGCACTGGGATTACAGGCAAGGGCCACTATGATCAGTCTCTGGGCCAGCCTGGCATGCCTGGGGTTCCAAGGCAAGTGCAGCATATGGTACCAAGGATTGAACTAGGTCCTTGTGCTTGCCAGGCAGTTACTTAGACTGCCGAGCTATCTCCCCAGCCCCTGAGCTATCTTTCCAGCCCCTGACCTCCCCAACCCTTGATTAACATTTAGAACTCATCTTTGGATCTCAATTCCTATATATTTAGAAAATCTCTACATCATAGTGAATCTACACCTTTCCTTAGCATGAAAGTTAAAAATGGCGCACACTTGCTTTGGAGAGCCCCCTGCATCTTTGACGTAGATTATGCAAGTCAGAATTCATGGCCCTATCTTTGACTCTGAAGACAGTGAAGTGATTCTGCTGAGAAGGGCAACAACAGGGACCATGGCCAGAATGGAACAGGATGCTTGTAAGTTTCATGTGGCAAGCATTACAAGCATGGATGTGTCTCTCTGCCACTGGAAAGTGGGATGCTGTGTCTCGATATCTACAACGATTTAAGCTGTGCTGCTCACAGCAGCCTCCAACCTTGTTCTCCTAACACCTTTTGTGATTCTACAAGTTACCAAGACAAGTGCCTTTTCAAATGACATCATGGCTGCTTAATTTAACTTTAGTCTGTTTCTCTTTGGTTTTCAAGATTGAAACTAGGATGAGGTACAGAAGTTAAACATTTAGGGACAAGCTGACTCTCTGATCGTGGAAAGCCAGCTCCGCACTTCCATGTCCCCAAGAGTGCATAGCTCCTTAAAGTTTGTACTCTAGCTGCCTTGCGTTCTTACTCTAGCCTCAGCCTTGGGCTTGCAATGATGAGAGCATATATAATCATGTCTTCTTGAGTCCTGGAGTTTCTACAGGTAAGTGAGGAGTGGCATATCTTATAGAGCTAGGCAGTGGAGTATTTTGCAAGACTAACAGAGAAAAGCTTGTTCCTCCAATATTAATGCAAAACTCTCTTTCCATCTGTATACAAAGGCAAGTGATGGAGTCAAATTTAGAGAGATTTGAAGGGAAAAGCTTTTTTTTTTTCTTTTTTGGGAAATTGTCAATGTGCCTCAAGTTCCTCCTCTCAACCTCTAGGAGAGAAACAGTCATTTTTATTCACCTTAAAGTTAATGGGGTTTGAGAGAAAGATTTAAAGATTTTTATATCTACTGCAAAGACCCAGTATTTTTTATCTGTACTCCAAAGGCAAGAAGCTTGTTGGTCTTTTTTATCATGAGTGACTGAGTAGGGACAACTGGATATAGCAGAACTTTCTGACTTTTTCAGGATAACTGATAAATAAACTTATAGCCAAAGAGTTATACCTTATACATGGGAACTAGTCTATGAACTCTGCCTAGACAAATGTAGAAGGACTAAGTGGCCCAAGCCTAGATTTAAAATAGCAATGTTTATAATGGCACAATTCAAAATAGCTAAATATTGGAAACTAACCAAATGCCTATCAGCTGAGGAATACATTTTAAAAAATATGTGGTTTTTTTTCTCCACCAAAAGACTTCTAGATTTAACAAGGAAAGTCAGTAGCATAGCTGGATACAAAGTCAACATTCAAAAGATAGTATTTCCGTACAAAAACAACAAACTCACTGAAAGAGAAGTTAAGGAAATAACACCCTTCACGGTAGCATTCAAAAAATGAAACACTTGATAATTGATCTAAAAATGATAGCAAAAGATCTATACATTGAAAATTGTAGTACTCTGAGAAAAGAGGTTAAAGAGTATATCAGAAAATGGAAAAGTATCTCTTGTTCATGGATAGGAAGAGCCAACACTGTGAAAATTGCCATATGTCCAAAATTATAGTTATACAGATTTAATGCAATCCTGATCAAAATTCCATTAGCATACCTCACAGATCTAGAGAAAACAATCCTAAAATCCATTTAGAACCAGAAGAGACCAAGAATAGCAAAGGAAATCCTGGGCAACAAAGGCAAGGGCAGGAGACATCACAATCCCTAATGTGAAACTGTACTACAAAACTACTGTGATAAAATTAACATGGTACTTTAAAAAAAGTAATAATAGACTTGAGGATCAACAAAACAGATTAGATGATACAGTTACAACTACAAGCACACTCAGCCATCTTATCTTTGACAAAAGGGCCAAACATGTTCACCAGAAGAAAGATAGCCTCTTTAATAAAGGGTGCTGGGACTGGCTTCTCACATGCCAAAAACTAAAACTAGACCCATGTCTTTCACCATGCACTAAAGTAAAGTTAAAATGGATCAAAGATCTAAATATTAAAACAGAAACACTCAATCTACTGGAAGAAAAAATAGGTAAACACCTTGAAGACTTAGGAGTAGGAAGGGAGTTCATGACCAAAACACAAACTGCACAGGAAGTACTTCAAAGAATCAACAGCTTAATAAAAAGTTTTTGCACATCAAAAGAAATTACTAATAGAGTGAAAAGAAAACTCAAAGAGTGGGAAAAATTTTAGCGGACTGAACATATAAAGAATTGAAAGACATCAGGCTGCACTTCCCAGATAAAAAAATACAAATTATGAATAAATAAATGACAAATATTCAGCATCATTCATCATTTGAGGAATTCAAATTAAAATAACATTGAGATTCCATCTCACCCCAGGAAAAATGGCTATATCAAGAAATCTACCTATAACAAATGCTGGAGGGACTGTGTGGAAAAAGGAACCCTTCTCCATTATTAGTGGGCGTGTAGACTGGAAATCAGTCCTCAAAATCTAGGACCAGAGATCCTATTTGACTCAGCTATTCCTTTTCTGGGTGTATTTCTAGAAGAATTGAAAACATCATATCACAGAAATATATGTGCACCCATGTTTATAGCAGCACAATATGTCATAACTAAATCTTGGGAACAACCCAAATGCCCATCAACTGAGGAATTGATAAAAAAAAGATGTGATATTTTTATACAATGGAGTACTACTTAACTATAAGGAGAGATAAACTCAAGGCATTTATGGATAAATGGATGCAACTAGAGAACATACTCATAAGTGAAATAAATCAGAAATGCATGTGTAAGTATCACATTGTCTCCCTAGTGTAAGAAACTGAAAGAGTGAATAAGATCCAAAATATATAACAGATATTAGGAATTGGGAAGAATCTGTTCAAATGCTAAGACAAACTGTGATGGGGAAAAAGGAAAAGAAGAAAGGAAACTATATATTTATACATGAGATAGTTAAGATAAATATACAGCCAGTTTCTCTTAGTTCATTGAAAAGAAAGTTTGATACTAATAGTTTGGATAAGATATCATGCCTATATCTTATACTCTGAAATGCTACATTGAAGACAGCAAAATGTAACATATTAATTATTGTAACTCTTTTACTAACATTTTAAAAATGTATTTAGTACAGGGTCTATAGGGTCTCACTACACAGATTGGATTTATAGTAATCCTCCTGTTTTCAGCCTCCCAAGCACTGGAATTACAGGTGTGTGTGCCACCACGCCCATTCTCAGTCTCTGTCTCAGAGAGAGATCCCTGCGTTAGGGGCCAGCATGGCATAACAGGAATCGAATCCAGGTCCCTGCATCTACTTAGGCAAGCGCTTTAATCCTCTGAGCTATCTGGCCAGCCCATTAACATGTTTTGAAGCTGTTTTATTGTTCCTTTTTTTTTTTTTTTCTCTTTAAAAAAAACTAAGATAGTTATATACTAATTTCTATTAGCTCATTGAAATGAACACTTAGTGTTTATTTGTTTAATCAATTTTGCATGCTTAAATCTGGCAATCTGAGCAACTACTTTGAAGATAACAATATGCCATTTTAATAGCCATTGTTAATTTCCTACCATCTTGTTTTGAAATTCTGTATCATTTATATTATTTTTTCTCTTTAAGATAAAGAATGTAAATAAAGTACTAAATGTAAGGAAAGAATGGGAGAGGTCTTACATTAATAGTTAGAAAGGCTTTGAGTTTGTCAAGGACAAAATACATGCATGTATAAAGTCACCTACATTTGGAGGTCTCATAAAATGCTCAAATATCTCAGGGTAGGATGAGTGAAAGAGCAAACATTAGGCATTTACCACTCCCAAAGGTTATTTCTATGAAATTTCCAGAGTGATAGTTGGGTAATGTATTTTATTTTGGCTCTGACCCTCAATAATATCTCTTCTGTTCTCTTCAACTCTGGGCCTAGCCTTGAAAATAAGAGTTCACAGTTCATGTAATATTGCTGCAGCTCAAACAACCATCTCTGATCTATCTTTGCACAAGAGCTTTCTGCGTGGTCATCCTCACCCTTAATTTTTCCCCTTCTCACCTATTCTAATCATAGTAATTTAGATAAAATCCATGAAATACTATTTCTTTCTCCTTCCTCCATCTCTTTTTCCCCTTTCCGGTTAGAGAAAGGTCACGCTACTTCCTTACATCTTCTTTTGTTTTAATTTTCATTTATAATTTGGATTTCTCACGTGAGAGGAACCATACATATTTAAGCTTGGGTGTTTAATTTATTTCACTCAGTATTATGGTATTATGGTCTCAAGAGATATTCATTTGCATAGGAATTCCTTCATGTTTGTCCTTTTTCCTGACAGAATGGTACTCTCTTGTGTGTAAATATCATGTTTTCTCTTTCCATTCGTCTGTTGATGGGCATAGAGGCTGTTTCAAAGATTTATCTATGATAAATTAGGCTGCCATAAATACTGGTGTGCATCACTGTGGTATGATGTCTTTATCTTTTTCAGGAAGATACCTAGAAGAGGAATACCTGGGTCAAATGGAATTTCTAGTTTTAGTTTTTTTGAGGAATCTCTATGATTCCCATTTTGGCTGAATTAATTTATATTCCTACCAACAGTATAGAAGGGTTCTTTTTTCCCTGAAAAGCTTTATTTGCATTTGTTATTATCTGATTTCTTGATAATATCCATTCTTTCTGGGGTAATTTGGAATCTCAGTGTTGCTTTAATTTGCATTTCCCTAATGGGCAGTTATATTGAAGAATTTTTTTCATGTATTTATTGACCATTTTTACTTCTTCTGAAAAGTGTCTTTTTATTTCAGTTGCCCATTTTTTGATTGGGTATTTTATTTTGGGGATCTAATTGTTTTTAATTCTTTACATATTTTAAATGTTAGTCCTTTTTCTGAGGAATAGCTGACAAATTTTTTTCCCATTTTTAGGTTGTTTATTCACTCTGTTGGTTGTTTCCCTTGCTGTGCATAAGCTTTTTAACTTCATATGATCCCATTTTTAAATTAACATTTATTTTATTTGTAAAATTTTTCCCAGCCAGCTTGAATACTTAATCCTTTTGCCTCAGCCTCTTACACTGCTAGTAACATGGGCGTGCTAAACTGCTAGTAACATGGGCATATCTAAGAGCTTGAACTGGTGGGGTTTAGCCTCTAAACCCCACCAGTTCAAACTCTTAGATATTCTATTCTATGGATTCAAAAATACACTTTATTTTTTTTCTTTTTTGGTGGAACCAGGGTTTGAACTCAGACCCTTGCACTTGCCAGGGAAGCACTTATTCTATTGAGCCATCTCCCTGGCCCCACCCTTTAATTTCTTTTTTCAAATTTTTGTTCTTCTCTCTCATTTTCTTTTATTACCTTTTTAAAAATTACTTTAAAGAGAGTATAGCAATAATTGATATTATGTTAGAAATGGTACACATTTAGAAGACCAAAATGACAGGTGTTTCAAGCATGGTTTTAGTATTACACATTGCTGTCTTCAATGTAGTTGCTTAGTTCACAGATAACAACATAGAGAGTTAGTCATGGTGAGAATTTTACCCATTAACTGCTGTTTTCATTCTTAGCATAATTGCTTTATCCATCTTGTATACAAACCTGTATAGTTTTGCCCTTACCTTATTTCCTAACTTTTCTTCTGTCTCTCTCTTCATTGTTTAATCCTTAAGTTTTGTTTCCTTCCATTTAACTATGTCTGTTATACCTTTCATTTTTTATTTCTTCTTTTGAGTTCTTACACTAGGGAGACAACACAATACTTACACATGTGGGTCTGGTTCAATTCACTTATGAGTACAGCCTCTTAGTTGATGGTGTTACACATTTTCACTGGAATATTTTTTTCCTCTTTGTGGCACATAAAATAATAGTACACTTTACAATGAACTATGTAAATGATTCCATTCATACAATACAATGCTAGTCACATTCACTGACTATATAGTTAAGTATAAGGAGGTAAGAAGGGTGGAGACTGACAGCAAGATATATATTAAGAAGAGATTCTCCAACTTTCTTGCAGAACAGAATGCACTGGACAAAGTCTGACATAGAACTCCAATATGTAAAGCAGCGGAAAATGGTATTTTATTCATGTAATCCTACCTTACATTAAAAAGGACACATATTTATTAAATGGTTAACCAATGATGGTATTCATTAACTCATTGGAGATTCCTAGTAGTTTAAATTGCTACTTGAATGTGCTTGCATTTCTTTTACATTAGTATTTTAGAAATATCTGAGACTTATTTCAACCTTTATATTCATATGAAATATGGAGCAAAAACAGTACACACCTTGGGGAATCCATAGCTAAAAGTTCAGCATTTACAAATCACCACATGACAATTAGTCATTGTAAGGTCAAAAGATCATTTCGCTTTCTTTTTTATACTAGACATTGCATTGAAAGTTATTTGGTATGACTCAATTATTCAAGGAATAGCCTTGAGGAATCATAGGGTTTTGGTGAATCAGAAGAAACACCTACTTCAAGTTCTCTGAATTCATCATTATCACTCCTACCATCATTGGGCATTTTCAGCTGAATAATAATATTCCCAGGCTCAGCACTCCAGAGCTTCTTAACTTAAAACAGTACAAGCTTAAAAGAGTTGCTTAATTTTTCCAGCCTTCTTCACCTATAAATTGGAATCAAAAGACCAGTAGTTACTTTGTAAAACGGTTTTGAGGAGCAGAAAAAGTGATATAAATAAAACACTACCTATATAATGGCATGATCTGTAGTAAGCAGTTAATGAATATTAGTTTTTATATGTATTATTGTGTCTCTACAATAGGAAAATGAGAATGCTACTAGGAGGACATAAAAATCCTCAAGAGATGATTTTTGACATCTAGAAGGTTTCATCAATATGAGAACTTAGAAATAAACATGAAAAGTTAATAGCAATAAAAATCAACACAAAGTCAGAACTAGATGAATAACAAAGACAGGATGCTAAAATAACAAGGATGAAACACTTCATTTTTAGATTCCATGGTCATAGCAGAGTGTGTAACAGAAGTTGTAATCTGGGGTCTGTGAGATACATCTGAGCTGCTAAAATTAAAATATTGGCAAGCAATGATTAGGGAGATCTTAAGCCACCATTTAGGATCAGGATATTTGAAACAAAAATCTGGACATCATTTTTTCTCTCTTCTTTAGCCAAGAGATCTCATGTTGTTTGTCAACAGGCACTTGGGACCTGGTTGTTGTTGCCTCTCACAATGGTAGATCATCTGTCTGATTGATCACAGGCTTCATCACTCCTTCTTGCTTCTTTAATACTGCGGTTACTTACACTTATCTATTCGCACTGCCTACGTGCTATTGCTGCTATTGCTTTTTAACGGTGGATGAATGCTCCTTCTACCTCTTTGCATGTATGTGGAAGTAAAGATGATTACACACTTCCATGCAAACAAATGTCTCTTGTAACTGGTTTGTTTTACTCACTTATGATATCTTTCTGTCTTTCTGTAGCCTTGTGATCCTCCATTTCCAGTGATTTCCAAAGATTTGGACATAGAATGACAAAGAATCTTTCCTTCCAAGAAAATGCATAAGGAGGTCTGGGGAGATGGCTCAGTGGAATAAGCGCTTCCCTGGCAAGTGCAAGGGCCTGAGTTCAA
>NDGN011367546.1:0-11182 GCA_002564285.1 Tympanoctomys barrerae | reverse complement strand
TTGAACTCAGGCCCTTGTGCTTGCCAGGGAAGAACTTATTCCACTGAGCCATCTCCCCAGCCCCAGGCTTATATACTTTTAAGCCCTCATTATGGGAAAGACCATGAATAGGGATTTTATATATTTAATTTTTATATTTGCATTAGCCACCCTTGTCTAGGAGTACAACTTTATGGGTGAAAAGACTTACACAGGTTTAGTTATTTAATTAAGAACACAATGAATTGATGACTGGGGTTTGCCCTATAATTCAGTTCTCTTTGACTCAAGAGGCCAACATGTTTTAAAATAATCAATATACTGTGATACATTCCAAATGCCAAACAATAGGTTCATGTCCGCACCAATGCATATGAGCACAAAAGTCATTTACATTGTAATTCCATCTTAATTGTTCTCAGATATATAGTAAAAGTTCCTTCCAAAGTGATTCTCAAATAATATTATTTGAGAATCTAGAAAACAATCTCCTTATTTTACAATTCCCAGAGATTTTCAGTTTAAATACTGCTACATGAGGCTGTGTTATGTAGTGCTCAATAGAAAGTTATCCTAAAAAGAAAGACAGACAGACAGACAGATAATAAGTAAGTTCTCTAAAAATTAAGGAATGAACACAAGTATGAGATATCTGGAAATTTTTTAAGTCTTACTCTATGTCCCAAGAGATATTTTGTACTTTCCTTTATAAAATTTATATTTGAAAAAAGACTAGAAGTTTACCTCTTTATGTCATGGACAAAAGGAAAAATTAAGGTTGTGGATCATTACTTCCAGTCATCTCAGATTTACAAGAGAGGGTCACTTCTCTCTCTAGCAGAAAGTGACCAGTCTGTTATGAAGAAGTGGCCCCTTAAGCTGTGGCCTGGATGCTCTGGGGAAACTTCTGAGGGCAAAGTATCAGGAACTTCACTCTTCAATTACTTGAAATGACTACAGGAAAGACAGCTTTCTGACAGTAGAGCTGCAAAGCTGACGTAAGTAACATTTGTTTATTATTTAATGCTTTTGATAGGAAAATGAAAGGAAACTTTAATAAAAACAAAACAATATAAAACAAAACCCTACACATTACTTAATATTTGAATCATGTGCCAGAAAGAAGCCACTTAAGTATGTTATACTGATTATATTCTGGAATAGTGCCTCAGATTCCAAGACATAGGAGATTGTTGCTAAGATATTTTTTTCCAAGATGATAATTTTTGGCAGGCAGAGTATGATTTTATTCACAGGAACATTGTCTTAGGGAATTTTCTTGGTAGGAAAATTCTAAAGAGAATTTATAGAAAATGTTCCTCAGAAAACTTCCTTTCCAAAGCAGTTTGTAAGAAGACTGGCCCTGTCAGTAAAAATGCCTAAGAAAAGATTCCGAAATGAATCATGGAGACTTTCTTTAAAAGATCCTAATAAATATTAGGAACATATACTCTCACTTAGAGATTAATCCAACTTATTTCAATGGAATTTTGTCTAAAGTATAATAAAAATGTGTTGTTATAGTTTCTTAAATTGCTGTTGTTTACTTAACTATTTCTTGTCACATCTTATCCTAGGAGTTGGGCAATGGAAAGTCTGAATAAAATAAAAATATATTTTGGTTTAGCCTGAATAGTTATGGGTAGGTTGGCCATAATATAACTCTCTGGCCAAAGCACTGACATTATGAAGATCTGTTAGAAAATCAAAATATCAGTCAAGAAATCAGAAAAAATTAAGAAATCTCTTAAACTAGGATTTTGTCTGTAGAGTTGTTACTTTACCAAATCTTTCTCTTTGTTAACTCTTTAGAAGGGGAGCAGCTGTCATGTCTAATAAGTTCCTTTGATTCAGAAGTTCATCACTTTCTCCTTTGACAGAACATCTAGGACTCAGAATGTTATTAAAAGAAGCTCCTCTAACATAAAGGTCCTAAGATGAAATAGTAGCAGGGCTCATGGACCAGGAATGTGGCATAATCCAGAGAAATAAAGTAAGGCTTTCTTTCCACATTGACCTAATAAAAATATTAACTAGCATTCAATTGAAATACACAATAATAAAAGAAATACACAAGAATCAAAGCACCATGTTAAGCATATTTCTCTTATCATTTTAATAAGTCTTTGAAGTACTTTGTACCTCATCTTTCCATAGCAGGCATCTACAGCAGCAGAGGCTAGGCAAAGTGTCCATTTTAATGCAGGTATTGTATTGTAATCACCTGGACATCATTAATATTTCTCCAAATCTTTTCCTCAAATCTACTAAGCTGTCCTTTCTCCTGAACAAAACTAGAACTGATGCAATTGAGCACATGTCTTCGGAATCACCTTTTACTAACAAGGCCCAATATCCTCTCCACAGCACTACAGAGACACCTACAATTCCAGGTTCAAGACACAAGATTCTGGCAAGATCCTCATAAATAGGAAGAAACAAGGAAGCACTGGATGTTCCCACTCAGCCAAAAGTGATATCACTGATGCAATATTCCATGTAATATGAACTTCATTAGTGCAGAATTAGTAACCCCTTGATAAATGAACTATTGAGCTCCATGCTTTTCCCAAAAATCTTGTCTATACTTCTCTGCTCACTAGGGAGCAGCTAGAAAGGGAATTTCAGATTAAGATGAGCTCCCTCTGCACCACAGCTGTTTTCTTACTACCCTTATTCTTATCATTCTCTTCTTTCTCTTTCCCTTGAGATGGCTCATACACTGCCAATTCTATCTCTTTCCAACGTTCTTCTCTCCCTGGACATAATGCCAAAAGGATTACCAAATAAGCTTTTCCACACTGGAACTACGAGGGATACAAATCAGAAGGGTTCCTAGCCTGCCTCTTTTTCCTTCTGGTGATTTTCCTTTGCACGTAGGATGACTACTCTCAACCTTATGTTTTCCATGATTGCCCCCTGTGTAAGTACCACACTTCTGCCCGTATCTTACCATTCCTATTTAGCTCTTGAAATTTTTGCTCAAAAGAATCCTGAAAAATATCATCTTCCAGCATTTATGTAACAGATTGGACAACTAGAAAGCAAAGAAATAAGTATGTTTTCTTGATATAAACTTACATTAAGAAAGTCCACCTTTTCAGGTGTGTAACGTTTGCTTCCCCTCACCAGTCCAAGCTATACAGCGGAGATCCATGTAGGATGCATTTTCCAAGAAGATGCTGTGAGATGAAACCTGCTGGTTAGTAAGCCAGGGAAAGTCTCTTGGAGAACTACACGCTATGATCTCTGCTAGTATGCTGATCTAGGCTCCAGTGAATGCATTTCATTTTTTTCTGGGTGATTTTTCTGTCATTTCTACAGACATTTTCCCTCACATTTCTATTCAGTTTGTAATCCCAAGGACCTTATGATTTAAAACTGATTTTGGAAAACTTGGCCTTTCAGATGTCTGTTTCTTAATTTGCACAATTCCAAGCTTGTATCAGACCAGTTCAGTTTACCAGCATATATGCAGGCTCTGTGGTACACTGGAAAGAGAATGTTGAGCTTATATTTGAGGAAGCACACAAAAAGAAAAATTGAACCATTTAGATGGACCATGTGTGAAATTACAACAATTCAGGCAGGCTGAACACCTAGAGAACTGCTCATTTTGTGTAACACTGAATATTTTCTAGTGAAAACATAGCTACTTAATTACATTTAATATGCCAATACACAAATGCATATATTTGTAATTATTTTATATATTTGTAGAAAACGTAAGAGCAGGGAGCTCAATTCCTCTCAGTTCTAATGTTTAGAAAATTGAATTATACTTCTATACTTTTAAAGAAGTTAGACTTGGCCATTTCACAGCAGTTTCTTTGCACTAACAAACATATCATGCATCACTTAAAATTTTTATGTATGTATGTATGTATTTGTGATGCTAATAGTCAAACCCAGGGCCTTGCACATGCTAAGCACAATACCATGGGACTACATTCTCACTCCTTAAAAATGGCATTATATAATATTTACTCAAAATCTAAAAAGGTTTTGCATTACTAGTTCTTTCTGAAATTGCTGCAGCATTTTGTGTATTTTCAAGAATAATTTCAGGATAATTCATTTTATGGTGATTTCATGGCTATCAGATTCAGAATCAGTTATAATCAAGGATTGGGAAGAGCTTTAGTTCTCTGAACACATTGACTTATAAATTGATAAAATCCATATTTGCTATGTGATTGGATATCATAATTTAATGAATATAGGGTCATGAAATCAAGGATTCCTGGGGTTTGAAAAAAATTTTAAAGTCAAAGTATTATAGTAATCATCTCTTCCATAGTTTGATCAATGAGCACATGACCTCTTCAGGAATATTTTCAGAATCTCATTACTTGAAACAATTCTGGCTGGTAAAGCTTTCCCTTGGACGAAGGATTACATTTTTCTTGTTCAAATGTTGCTCCATGGGCCAAACCAGATTGAGCTTACTGATTTTTATCCAAGATAATTTCTCAAGTATTAAATGATAGCTATTATATTCTGTATAAAATGCTCTTTTATACAATTTGCATAAATTCTAATAAACAAAAAAACAATGGTCTTTTGCAAAAGAGAAAGGGACAGACACAGGAAGGGAGAAGGAGAAGGGAAGGGGATGAAAACGAATTAAAGATGTGTCATGGATTAACTAGCAGGCAACTTGTCACACCCAGCTGAATGAAATCAAAGTGGTTCTGGATGTGGAAAGCCCCTACAGTGGATTTCAAACTGGTGGGCAACTGATTATGCCCAGCTAAGTTAAACTAGTGTAGCTCTGGATGCAGGAGACCCAGTGCTGGAGGTCTGTCGCCAGCAGCATAAGAGACAGAACAGGAGAAGCTGCCAAAACGCTGTTAGGGATGCTGTTTGGAGAAACTGTTGGAGCTGTTGGAGGCTGCTAGTTCTCTTGAGCTGTTCTGCTGGAGGACTTTGTCATGCTGGCTTTTCCAGTGAAGTTCGGAGGAGCTTTGGTCCTCCTCTTGAGCACTGCTTCCTCGCTCTGGAGGGAAAGATGGTGCAGTGCTCAGCCTCGTGGAGAATCTGCTGCATTGGCTTTCCTAATGGGAATTCAGCTTTCCTCATCTTTGAAGAATCTCAGGACCTCACTGTTCTGAGGACGGTTGTGGTACTTTGAGGGGAGCTTCGGTGCTTGCCTAGAGCTTTGCTTCCTAGCTCTAGTTCATATTCCTCAGCCTGCTAGCACAGACCCTTCATCCCCTTGGCATAGACTTCCCAGCTTCCACAACTGAGCTTCTGGTTTCCAGCACAGATCTATGAAGTAGGTCTGTATGAGACTTTGTTATGGACTCTAGACCTCCAGTTGGACTTTTGGGAGGCATTACTATGAGCTCTAGTTTTCCAGCTTGACTCATTCAGCATATTAGGATCTAAATCCTCAACTGGAGCCTTTAGTGTTTATGTGTGTGGACAGATTTCCTGCACTTCTTGTGTATGATTCTTGGGTGATTCATTATAAAATACTATTATAAAATGTGTCCTATATTATATTGTTCCCCTTGCAAGAACCCCAAACCAGGATAGCCCCTCTGAAAGTTGTTGCCAACAGTATAAAAGGAGAACTGGAGAGGTAGAGGTTGTGCCATTGATTTTTCTGGAGAAGATTGTTTTGATAGGAACTCAGCTTTTCTCATTAGAGGAGGAACTGGGCTCCTTGCTGTTGCTAAGAATGGCTGTGGTTCTTCTGAGGGAAGCTCTGGGCCTTACATTGTGTGTTGCTTCCTGGTTCAAGTGTGGATCCCTCAGCCTGCTGGCACAGGTCCTTCATCCCACTGGGGCAGACTTTCTAGCTTCAACCACAAACTTTTGGGTCTTCTCAGTGCAGATCTTTTGTACAGCCTTGCATGAGACATTACCATGGGCTCTAGGTCTTCAGCTGGACCAGCGCGTGACAAAGCTGTAGGATCCATGCCCTCAGCTGGGTTCTTTGGATCTCTGGTGTGTGGACAGATCTTCTGCACTCTTTGGGTGAATATTATAAAATAATACTATAAATTATGTGTCCCATATTAAATTTATCCCCCTTGTAAATCCTGACTACCACAAGACATGTCCTGTACATGCGCTCCCTATGACAAATGTAATCATTCTGTACTGTAAACACATATGAATAAAAAATTAAAAACTTGCAATAAAAAGTAATGACACAGGATTTTAGATTGCTGTGTTAACTTATTTCACAAATTGAGAAAAGAAATGAAACTAGCATTACAGGGCTGGGGAGATAGCTAGATAGCTCAGTAGAATAAGTGCTTGCCTGGCAAGCTCAGGGTCCTGAGTTCAATCTCCAGTACCACAAAAGAAGAAAAAAAGAAATTAGCATTAGGATTAGGAAAACATTGATACAACCGAAGTACAAATGCAAGTTTTAAGGTTAAATTTCTAAACTAAATATTTTGAGTATATCACACATTTATGTCCAAGCATTAAAAATGTAAAAGTCTGCATGTGACATTAGCGCAAGCTAAATTTGCAAAAAACTATTTTACTATTCAGAGCATTCAATATTATGTTTTATTTAGTATAAAAGATCTGCTATAATATTTTTATGTTATTGATGTAACCTGAGAAGCAGATCGCTGGTCCATTGTTATTACAAATGATTTCTTTTTGAGATTTGAGTTCTTGTTTAGCTTAGTCTAAAAATGGCAACTTTAATCTGAAGAAATATAATAGCCTATTCTATTGACTTAGCTACAACTGAGACAATACATTATTTAGGATGTATTTGTTATTACTAAGCAAGACATAAAGTTAATGAGATGGTGTCCAGAAGAGATAATTATTTCTCTCATGATGGAAATGAATTTAGATTCTATTCCTTCTACTTTCTGGCCTTTTAAATCTTAGTTTGTTCTTACTTTGTAAGTACTTTCTTATAAATTATTTTGTTTGGCAGGTAATTTACATAAAGATATCCCTTGGCAGGTAACCTTCTAGAAATGTAATATTTGTGTATTCTATTTTTAAATCGTGGACCTTTTAGGTCATTTCCATGTATAACAGAACATGATTAGAGAAATAAATATTTTTGTATATCAGAAAATAAGCATTTTTCCATGGCTTTCAATCATTATCTTCTATTCATGCTAATATAAGCAACTATTGTGCTATTTACACTGCTAATGACAATGATGACATGCTGTCTGAATTTATGTAGAGCTATGAACCATCATCTCAAACCCTCTCATGCGTTTTTAAAAATTATTTTCCCTCCTAGCATATGTTCCTTTTTATGTCTCACTAGCTTGATTTTCACATGTCCTGCAATGTTGACTGCTAACGTCTTTGGTCTGAACAGTTACATTTATTTGACCTTTTTTTTTGCATTTGTATTTGGCCTATGATTTACATAATTGTTCCTAACTTGAGTTGTCCCAACGTTAGCAGTCAAGTTGACGAAGGATATTATCAACAAATTACTCTGCTAAAAGTAGATGTACTCAGTCTGTGCCAAACGTTGGCCGTCAGTAACTGTCACATGCAACGCCGAGGTCAGTTCCTGCCCTCCTTTCTTTACGCTCGGCTGCCCTGGACAGCAGTATGGGCACAACTGAGCTAAGCCTGAGTGTTCAGATAGGATTTGGCATGGAAGTCACTGACAGCAGAGCTTGGCTCAGGATTTGTTTAAAAAAGTACCTCCAATTGCACTACAGAAAAGGGGGAAAAGACAAAAGAAAGACAGGAAACTTCTGCCTATTTTTAAGTTCTCTTGAAGTACAAAGGTTTAAAGCCTGGTATACAAAACAAATGGACATATTAAGAGATTTTTTGCTATGTCAGTAATTGACAGATAATTTACATGATACATTGGACTCCTTACAGTGAGAATCTACCAATATAAAAGAAGGCAGGAGAGCAAATTCCTACCCTTATTCATGTCTTATCTCTTTGAAATATATTTCCCAATCTAGAGTAAATGAATCACTCTGCTTCTACCCAGTGTAAATCTTCTTTGACTTTTTCTCTTGCTCTCAGATTGTCTTCTGCTTTATACTTGATTCATTTTCCTTTCTGTCCCATAGGTGGTGTCCTTCTACTAAAACTAGACTCACCTTTCATTAGAACCACAGATCTTGTCCTTTTCCCTATCTAAAATACAGCTTTCTCAGGCATTGTCCTTATGTATTTTTTTTTCCTGTTATTTTGCTTTTGGAGTTGAAATTAAGAGTGGAATATTGGGAGCAGACTCACAGGGGAAAGAGAGAGAGAGAAGGTGGAGCAACTCCCAATAATCTGAGCACTCTACAATGGAAGAAGAGGTGCAGCAGGTTGGGACTCTCTGTTTGGACATTTCACCTAAAGCTTGACTATCTTCTCTGTTTGTCCATTGCTGCTCTTCAGATATTTCTTCTGATTGTTTTTTCAAATGTTTGCAGTGAGTTTTTTCTCTTTCCAAAGTTTCTGTTTAGTTGTCTTTGTGGCTGAACTGAATCTCACCTTTAGAAGAATGACTGATCTAGCTTCAAGCTGTGACTCACACCTATAATACTAATAATGTTTGAAGCTTAGGAAGAATTGCTGAGCCCTGTTTGGGCAATTTATTGTTTAGTGAGATACTGTCTCAGATTTTATTATAAAAAAAACATTTTTTAAGACTAGGTGTGTAGCTCAATGCAACAGCCCTGATTTTAATCTCTATTTTTAAAAATAATAATTGTAGAAGAAAAAAATACAAGTTTTATACTCAAAAGTTAACCTAGAAAAAGACAACATCCTAACTAAATTAAGCCACTTGAGCTTTTACATGGCCTTGGGTATCAATGTTTGCTACTTTATAATTCCTGAGAGTCAATTTGATCATCAGATATGTATCAGTGAAAATTCTTACTGTACAGACCTTCAGAAATTGGGATGCAGAAGAGAGGAAGCAATCAGACCACAGAAAAAGTACAGAAATTTAGGAAAAGTCATTTAAAAAATGCACTAGGAAATCAGAATTCAGAGTTGCAACGCAAAGAAACAAATACCCACAAGATTCAGCCTGGTACTTTTTTTTTTCCCACTGAGGCACTGACTACCCTTGATCTGCCTGTGTCTTTTAGTGATGGAGTTTGGCCCTTCCTGGTTGAACATTTTTAAGACACAAAGATCTACTGGTTCCTTTCAGCGCACAGCACTGCCCTTTTATCTCTCTTCTCACATTGCTCTTGGCTTTCCTTTGCTCAAGAAAAGAGTGATAAAGAAAAGCTCAGTTTTCAGAAATCTTGGTTCTGTTTTCATCATCTCAGCCTCTCTTCCTCATTCATCTTTAAAAGTGTAGTTTTCTTGCATGTGGGGATCCCTCCAGAAAATATATCTCTAATCATTTTTTTATTTAATAAATATTTAATGTATATTAAAATACAATGCTTTATTTTTGTGATATTTTCCCACTAAGCACTCATTGTTTAATAT
Source organism: Tympanoctomys barrerae (assembly GCA_002564285.1). Taxonomy (NCBI): domain Eukaryota; kingdom Metazoa; phylum Chordata; class Mammalia; order Rodentia; family Octodontidae; genus Tympanoctomys; species Tympanoctomys barrerae. The sequence continues at coordinate 1,789 of NDGN011367546.1, read as the reverse complement.
AATAAAACTCATGAAATTAAAATTAATAATTCATCAATAGAAATTCTAAAGAATAAATGTGTGTTGGACACACCCATGGTTATGTCCATTTTTGAAAAAAAATGTTTTGCTCTGTTACCAATGGTTGGAGGTGGGGGTCCCTCCTCCATACCCCCGTAGGACAGCTGGCACTGTAACTGCTACTCTTACCACTGTGAAGCAACGAGGGAGATTATTATTTATGGTGCAGGGACTACAAATGAAAAATATGCTGTCCGAGACAGAACCATCTTCATTCCCACACATCTGTCCCATTTTGATGCTTTCTTTTTCCTCCCCATTTCCCTTCTATCTCAAGCTAACCTCTTGATCCATTTATAAGTCTCTCTTGTTTTCTGGGTCCTCTTGCCCTGACCTTTTCTACTTGGGCCACTTTATTAGCTTCTCAGCTTCAAATTCCCAGTACCAGGCAGTATTTCTTTCATGTGTCCCAGTATCCCATGAGCAGCGATCGCAAAACAAAGCGCTTAAGGTGCAGTCTCTGTGTCAGTCACCTTTTCTTTTTCCCAACCCACACAGGACCTAGTGCCCTTGAGATCTGGCCATTTTACCTAGCTCTTGCCCGTATTCTCTCTCAGCTCTTCCCAGACAGTTTTCTCAGTTACTGTCAGAGGCCTTGCACCCAACAAATGTAATTTTACTTTCCAGGCACAGGCTGGTGAGATACAAGATATCAAAGTTGCATTTCTTTCAGTTAGTTTTGCCTGAAAATAAAAAAAAGTGACTTAATCATCAGGAACAGTTTTTTTCCAATATTAATTATTAAAACTGCAGAGTAATGAAAGCTCTAACACAAACTTTCATTATCTATTAACTTCAAAATTGATTCCTTGAGTTACTAAGCAATAAAATTTTAATCATTAAATGTCCAAGCCATTTACACTGACAAAGCCATTTTTTCGCCTTCCTTTTCCTTCTCTTTTCTGCCAGTTTTGTCATTTACTGCTTCCCTTTCTCTACCCATTAACTCTAGTGCCTGGATTTCCTCTTGACATAAGCTTACACATCTTCCAATAAATAATTCAAAAGATAATTTTTCATAACAGTCAAAGATTAAATGGAGATAAAAAGAAAATAATGCACCCAGTTGGGTGACAGTTTAGAGCTCAAAATATTTATACTGGAAGACAGGTTAAGTGCATGTTTAGTTAAAGACATGTCACCCTTGACTGTTTCTCCTGCTGCTGTGGTAAAGTGCATTGGTATTTATCCTGAAAAACAAGGATTTGAAATTCATTTTTATCTTCAGAGTACTAAGATATAGTAGGACATGGAGTAGAAGAAACAAGAACTGGAAGTTCATGTTTGGGTACTATTTAGTCTTTAACGAAGAACATCTTTATAATTAAGCTTTGTCTCTTCTAGTTTGATCCTCAAGTAGAGAAACAAACATGACAATTTCAAGCCATACAGTTATTTGTAGAAGATGGGCAAGGCAACAATCCTGAGAATCTCCAGAAGATTTTTGAATCTAGCAGTTAAATGGAAAGATTCTCACCCTGACTAACTATATATACTGATACCACTGAAATAAGCAACTGCACTGAAGATGGTAATCTGTAATAGTAGCTTCAAGCTTGGAGTGCCTGTCTTTCTGGTCTTCTGAATCCGGGCTGCTTGTCATGACATGCTAGTTGCTGCTGTGCTGTCTCTTGGGTAGATGACTGTTCAAAAAGAAGGGGGTGGAGAATGAAGGCAAGAGACAGGAAAAGGAATATTGTAGGACTGTCCTGCTTCAAGGTTGTATATG